>OZ018391.1:28251412-28436276 GCA_963969525.1 Ontholestes murinus
CCTTCACACTTGCTCCACTTCTCCCCAACGCAATCAAATCTTTTGCTACAGTATCATCACGCATTTCTAACAGCTATCAAAATGAGTATTTTGTAAAAATATTTTTTCAAAGTCATATAATTAAACCATTTGATCGGCTAGCACACTCCTCCCATATATTTATTGTAGAACTAGAGCATTTCCAGACTCGAGATTTCTTTCTTACTGCTATATTTCAACGTTCTTTTTATCATACTGATTTCCTCAGAGAACAGTTACTGATCCCAAGCACATCTTTTGTATTCTGCCATCTGCAAACTATTGTACCATTTTCATTTAATTGGAACTGACTTGCGCCTCTTTCCAAGCTCCCTGAAAATTTGGTAACGTTCTTGGGATTCCTTATCAATGTTCCAACGACAGGAAACTTAATTTGGTAACTACGATTTTTTTTTCGCCAGTAGTACCTTCAGTGGCATTCCTTGCTGCCCGCATATATATTTAGATCGTAAACATATCCAGTTCTTGAATCTGAGCGAACCCAAGTTTTGATACCTTGTTTTATGGGCTTCAGTGGTAAATACTGCCTCAGCGATGATCTCCCTTTGAATTTCGTCATCGATTCGTGCAACGATGAGTCAGAACGATATTTGCTGAAAGTTTGTTTGACACAATAGGCAACTTCTTCGATGTAAAATATTTTCTCCGCATTAGCAGATTAGTCTGGATTATTGAAATGAAATATAATTTTGATAATAATAATTTACGTCGATCTCTGGATATAGCCTTCTTTATTGAGATGTTGCCCAATGATTCGTTGTTTGATCAGTAATCGTCTAATCCTGGTACACCGTTGTAACTCATCACAAGAGATACTCCCATTTCTATCATTATTTCATGATAATCTGTTTCAAGTCTCGTTTTCTTGGTAACTTTCTCGAATATTTTCAATCTGGAATTTGTGCATTCAGCAATTCGCATCAGTAGACTTCTGGGAAAAATCTTCAAGAAACATTCGACTTCTAATCTTGGAGTAAATTGTTGACTATTGCTACTCCAAAATATCACATCTAAAAATTGCTCTAGGTTCGTTCTCAATTGTCGCATTTCTGTTCTGTATATATATATATATATATATATATATATATATAATATATATATATATATATATATAGATATATATATTATATATATATATATATATATATATATATATATATATATATATATATATATATATATATATATATATATATATATATATATATATATATTGATACTCTAACATTTTGCAGCAATGTTTGCATTATCTTCTTAATTTACAAAATCGTTACCAATCTTCATCGATTCTGTGCTGTTTGTACTCTGCATGAAGTGCTTTCTTCTCAGGGATAGTTGCTCACATGAATCACTTTCATGAGCACATACAAATTAATTACGTGATACAAGTGTTCATAAAATAACTGTGTAATCTTATTGATATAACGTTCCTCAAAGATGTCATCCCAATCAATCAAATTCAAATATGTTTTAATTTCTGCATTATTTGCATTCTTAAAATTTTTAATAGAATGAAGGGGAGTGAAAGTTTCTATATCATCAATTTTGGCTGTGAATGTTACCTTACCTTGAAAATTTAATGCTTTACCTAATCGATCCTTAATTTTTAAAGATATTTTATTTAAGATTGGGCTTACTGAATATATTCCTAAGCCAAGCTTATTTTTAGATTTCTAGTAAGTTTTCTTGGCCGAAATTAAAAATGTTTTACTGTAAAGAACACTTTTAAAATAAAGGCTTGAGCTACAGAGGTATTGGTAGTTTTCAAAGATGGTTAAATTTATACTTGGTTTGTTGAAGATAATCCAAGGTTATTTATCCCAGCAAAATATAAAAAAATATTACTAGGTATACCTAGTATACTTTATTTTAGTAGTGGTATTAAGAAAGTAATGCATATAAAGCTTAAGACTGTCGTAATTAACTTAAATTGTTTTCCAATGATTACGAACTGCTGTTTTTCTCAATCGAAGCTTAACTAAACAGTCAGTGTAATGAACTTTTTTAGTATAAAAATTAGTCGAGATTAAATCACGAGCTTTCGTAAACTATTTTAACTTGAATTTTTAACTTAGATTATTATTTTATGTTAGTTTACGTACTCTATTAAAAAATATGCAAAAAATACATTCATAAAATCACTAACTTAAAAATATAGAATTTGAAGGCGGAGTTCACGACTTCTCGAGTTCTTCCACTCGACCTATTATGTTCTCGCCATAAAAAACTCTCTCTCATCTGAAAACGTACCTTTACCCGCTTTTCATGAATCCATAGATGCAGTTTCCGTAAAGTTAACTACTACTGCTAAAACAATATTACTAATTTGCACTTATATTCCAAAAGCTCGCAACGATATTTTAAACTCATTTTTTGAGGCATATAATCCAATTCTTACGCAGTATGATTATGTATTGCTTATGAAAGATTTTAACATACCTGAGTATATACAATACAACTTCTATAACTGCGTTAAATAATTTTTTTTGAGTTTGAGTTAGCCTGAGGCTATGTAATACAGTCTCGAACAATCTGAATAGAATTTTGGATTTATCTATAGTAGAGACATAGAGACTTTGAACCTCTTGTAACTGAGGATCTGTACCACCCGTCACTACATGTAAGCTTCACTTTAGGTTGTACTGAGGTTCCGAAATTCGAAGTACAACACCAGTATCGATACAACTTTAGGAAGGCTAATTTTACAAAATTATGTAACGACATAGCTAATATAAAATGGGATAAACTATACAATTTAGATGATTTAGATGAGGCTTGCAATTTTTTCTATAATAAACTCTATTCGTCTCTTGATATGAATGTCCCCATATTCAAAGTGCGTAATATCAAAAAGGATACTCCACCGTTGCTCGACTCGGAATTGCTTCGGGATATCAAGCATACTATCGCTCTAAATATTTGCGGACTAAAAACACAAACCTTTTAATAGAATAGCAAGACTCACGTAGACTTGTCCAACGCAAAATGAAGATGAAACGTGACGACTGTGTATGTTCTGCTGAGGGTAAAGTAAAATCGGAACCTAGTATATTTTGGAATTATGTCCACGCCATGAAGAATACTACCCGTATCCCTGGTGTTATAAAAACAGAGAATGAAACTTACTCTTGTGCCCCTGATATTGTAAATGCATTTCCAAATCATTTTGAATCATGATATCATCCTTCCACTGATAATTAAAGTATTACCAGTTCCGTTGTTTGAGAATGCATGGGCTTGTTCTTGGTTTCTGAGAATGACGTCCTTAAACAACTTAAAAATATTAAAGTTAGATGACAGCTGGCTTGAATAACATACCCTCTTTTCTGCTGAGAGACTGTAGTCATGTTCTGTATAAACCTCTGACTTACATTTTTAATCTTACCCTAAAAAGTGGTACGTTTCCTCGGATCTAGAAGAAAGAGAAGATTGTTCCTGTACATAAATCTGGTGAGGGCAATCAGATCAAAAACTCTTTTGAGTAATTTTTCTAAAATATTTGAGTGCATTCTGAGCAAACACATACCATTCATGGCATGAGGTAGAGATATTCCGGCCGCTCTACAGGAACTAATTTAATGAACTTCGCTCAATTTGTCTTCGAGAATTTGGATAAGCAGTACCAAACTGACGTAATTTATACAGACTTGAGTAAGGCTTTCGATAATATGCCTAATACAATTCTCGTCTCTAGGCTTAAAGATCTTAATATAACTGGTAACGTTATCAACGTCATTGACTCATACTTGAGGGATCGCTTGCAGATTGTGGAGCATGGAGGTGTCCAATCCTTTCCGTATGAAGCTATCACCGGGGTACCCCAAGTATCCAACCTTGGACCACTGATGTTCCTTCTATTTTTTTAACAATGTGTGCAGTGCTATTTCATCTGATGCCTTAATGTATGCTGATGACCTCAAACTCTACAGGATAATCAACAATAACTCAGATAGTCAATTACTTCAAGATGACTTGAATAAATTACATGTGTGGTGTACCGATAATGGTCTTAGAATGAATATAAACAAGTGAAGTGTACTTACTTTTACTAGGAAAACCAACCCCAACCTTAGTGACTATTGTATTGGCCAGTCAAAGTTACAGATAGTTTCTGAGATCAAAGATCTGGGTGTGACTTTTGACTCTAGCTCAATTTTAAGAGCCATCCATATATTCAAATAAAACATCTTGTATCGTTAGTTATTCAATAATCTCATCCTCACTGCCTACTTATAATTTAATTGTTTTATATACTTACATTTTTATTTTGTTTGTGTTATATATTGTATTTTATTTCTACATTATAGCCCTTATATTACCCTATAATGGACTGTAGTCTGTTGGGAAATAAATATTATTACTATTATTGTTATTATTATAGTTGGCATCTGGTAATCATTTTTACCAAACTATTCTGGCTGCTGAAGCAATATTTTGGTCATTTATGGCGTTAGGTTCTATTTTTGTAGACCTTATTTTATTTCTTGATATGAAAGACAATAATAATCTGTTCAGTTCAAGTAGGAATTCAAAGCTTGTTTAACTATGTAAAGTACAGTGTAAGTCAATTTTTGATGAATTAACTCACCATAAGGTATTATAGGACTTACTGAATATTGTGGAAACTTCGAATCTGCTTTGAATTTAAAAAACACTTTCACTTAATAACAGATTTTGAAATATTATATCCAATATGTTTAAATGATATTTTTTTTGGAAACCAAAAACCTAAAGCTTATCAAATTGTAATGTCTTAAAAGTTAATGTCTTGTCTAAGGCATAAACTTTTAAAAAAGTAGAATAAGATAATTTAAGAAGGTCCATATACATTTAGTTGCCTTCTAAAGTATGTAGAGACTAGAACCTATAGATTGTATATAATACATATACACATTAGTACACATTTTTATACATACACAAATATGTGTGTTTATGTGTGTGTGTATTTAAAAATAAAAATTTATTTCTTTTTATTACACTTCATAACCCACTCAAATTGAGCGGGCGATGTTTGATAATAATTTGTATCTTCCGGTGGAATATTATGAATAAAATTTATGGCTTATTAAAAGCGAAGTGAATCGTATCATATATCAATGAAGTTTCGTATAAAATATAGCGTGCCGCTGAAAATAGGTGCCGACGCAGTCACTTTTCGGACTATTAATATTGCCGTGTGATTTATAACGGTGGCGAATTTAACAAATACCTGAAATATAGCGATTCCTTAATTTATTTACACAGATAAATATGCCGAATTTCGTGTGCCAATATTTCGGCGCGTATTTTTTCGCCGCGGAATTATTTATGGGATTAATGCTCTCCGTATGGTAGTATTTAGAAAATATATAAAAATGTAAAGAGCGTAAAAGCAGGTTTCCTTTTGAAATCGTCAATGTATAAAATAATTAATTATTTCTTAAATGTAATATTCCTATAAATATAATATTTATAGTATATTACTATTAATTATGCCTAAAGATAATGGTCGATATAGCAAATGCTTTGAAAGTTGATATCACTCTGATTTTGTATAATTTTGATTTGCTAAATTCAAATCCGAGTGTCATTTGGCCATATCATGTAAGGTTTTATATCAATGTTGTAATAAAATTAATTAAAAAAAATGGTTAAAATAAACGCTACTTTTATTGATACAGAGAAAAAAACAAATTACAAATAGTAAACTAAATTGAAAAAAGTCTTAAATAATCTTTAATTTCTTTTCTTGTCAGAAGATCTTTTGCTCTTGCATGAAAAACTTTAACTTTGTTTGTTTTGGATTTTCTTATGTGTTCCAGGAATTGTCCCTTTTTATTGACCAGCAGTAATAGCCATCATTGAAACATTCCACGGACCCTGATACCTGCATTAATTCCATTTCTTTCATGTCTTGGTGGAATCTCTCACTTTGCTTCTCACTCACAACACCAAGATTTTCGGAGAAGTAATCAAGATGAGAGTGTTCTCATATTACATCCCATTTCCATAAGTTTTTGTAAGATTTTTCTCACAATTTCCTAGTGAGGATCCTTGTTGTTTCCCAAAAACCTTCAATAACATTAACAAATGAAATCTATGCATCTTTTTCAGTTTCGCTCATGTTATAACCAGATTCTTGATCGTCCGTTAATCTTCTTATTTAAGGATCGACAACCATTCTTTCCTTCAATTTTGCATATATCTTTATTTAAAGCTTTAACGTATTGTTTCATTAATCCTAGTTAAAATGCTATGGAGGTAACAAGATTTGTTGTGGACTTTCGTGCAGAACATTTTTTGATACAAGAGCTAAATTATCTCTTCTTATGAATTATTTAAATTATAATTTATTTTTTACAAACAATACATTATCAAAGTAGCTAATTATTTTAGAATCTTTTAAAGAAGCTGCACTTTGCTGATATCACACACAGGATTTATTTTGATTAAGGTTTTTGATTCCAAGATTACAAAGTCATAGCTTCCACCAGTAATCAAATTATGTTGTCTATTAATTATTATTTAATTTTTTTGTTTTTATTATATTTTTGAATTTGTTGGTACATTTTTTTAAAATTTAATACGGATTATAAGCGAATAATCATATTTATAATTTTATTTTACAATTGTAAGTCATATTCTATACCCGGTATACATTGGAAACATAACATGTTTAGGCAGACAGACTAAATAAATTGATGATGCTAAAACCCTGGTCATCCAAAGTCAAGCCGTTCAATTCAGTGGGTGATGGTGTAGATGAAAGTCCAGCAACATCAAAATTGGGCGTCGTGGTCAAAAATTGCAAATTTCCACAGCGTATTTACAAATGATCTGCGTCTTCATGCTTACAAAGTGTAATTGATATAATAACTGAATCCTAATGACCTTGCATTGCAGCGTATAGAATTTGTTAAATGAATTATTGCACATTAACAAGTGGATGCTGATTTATCTAGAAAATATTTTTAGCAATGATTTATATTTTCACCTTAAGGGTTTTATTAATATAAATTGTTTCACGGACTGTACAGCTAACCATATTATCATATCATTTTTTTGCCAATGTTGAACACCAGTAACAGTTACTGCTTGACCAATAAATGTTACTGGTGCTCGATATCGTGACATGATATTCACAATTATTTTGCCTGAATGGTATTGATGTAAAGGACATGTGGTTTCAACTAGACAAGGTCATATGCCGTAGTCACGGACTGAACAACCGCATACAGAACAGTGTTATTTATATGGATTAGACTTTTCCCAAACCCAAAAACAAACATCGAAAAATTGATTCCGTAGATCCAGTAATTTAACAGTATTAGATTTCCTTTTATGAGATTATTTGAAGTCAAATGTCTATGCCAATAAGTCGGCAAATATAAGTGCCTAGAAAATTGAAGAAATTTTAGGCCGAATGAATGAAATTCAAGCACATTTACGTAGAATCGATATGGAAATCTTCTACAAAAACAAATAATGTAGCAGAGCCATTCAGGCTTTTCGATTCGATGAAAATGGTATTATTAAGAAAAACTGTTTTTAATTAATTTAAATCTTGTGTTTTTTAAACACCGTTTATAAATGATAAACATTAAATTAAAATGAAAATGATGGTAGCGACCGTTACTATGTGGTAGTTCATTTTAAAAAAGGTTAAATGAAAATAATTTTTAAGTTTTTTTCAACACTTGATAATGACCTGCAAAGGTCGAAACTATAGTTGTGTCAAAATTGATAATATATTGTAAACTTTGTTTGTGTATATTATACAATAAATAGTGGTATAAAAACTTAAAAATTATTTTCATTTAACCTTTTTTAAACATTAAATTGTATAAAACTATAGCTTTCTATATTAACTAGCCATTTTTAGTTTTGTTCTGATTTCGAAAGAATATTTGTTGCTGAGATCATGACAATTAGCAGCTGATAAAAGAAAACATATGAATAAACGATTTTATTTGTAATGAATAACTTTTATGATAGATGTATTAGTCAGAAATAATAAATGAAATTTTGTCAATAAAATAATTTGAGCATATGTAAATGGTTAATTAAGTGTTCCAATACTTTTCGAGAAAAATGTATTTATCATAGATTCTTTTTCAAATCGGGTCAGAATAAGAACTTAAATTTTCATCACCCCCTATAAAAAACTCAAAAAGTTAATCAACAAAGAAAGCAGCAACATACTCCAAAATTTACCATGCTTCTAGACATCTCTGTCACAACTGGAAGAACTCACGGACACCACACAATGCAGCATTTATGTATCTCCGAACATTGGCTTACATATGAACAATTAAATATAACCAATATTCCAAGTTACAAATTGACATCCAGTTTTTGTAGGAACGAAAAGGAACATGATTGAGTAGCCATATTCGCAGCCGAAACAATAAACTCCTGTTCGTTTGATGTGCGCGCATTTCTGGAACCCAGACAATTCGAGTCTGTAGGTGCTGAAATTAGTTTAAAACATGAAAAATTTATAGTAGCTTGTATCTATTGGCCTCCTTTAGGAAACACAGTAATATTTTAAGAATTATTAGAAAAAGTACTCATTAATCTTACGAACCAGAACAAGACATCTTTATACTCGCAGATTATAATATAAACATCCTACAATCTAACAAGTTTGTAGCTGATTTCAAAGGTATACTAACCTTATTTAACTTAGAATACTTAATAAAAGAACCTACGAGATTCTCCAAAATTACCCAAACATGTATTGACAACATAATAACAAATAAACACTCTGAAGTTACAACTAAAGTGATACACACCACAATATCGGATCACACAGCTCAATTACTCACATACGTGGCAATCTAGGATGTTTTCTTATTCTAAGACTGTTAAATTTCTTGAAAATATATTGAATTAATCATTTGAAGATGTACACAATGCTACCAGTGTTAACTCCAAATATGATGTATTTATTAATACACTTACAAAACACTTTAACAATCACTTTTCTAAAAACAACCCGCTTCAAATCTGAGAATAAATAATTGTTTCAAACAAACGGGCTAAAACTAAACAAAGAAAAATTATTAACACTCAAAACAATTGCTAACTGTCGGACTGATATATACCGACATATAAAAACCAACAAAAAACATACAATAAGTTATTAATTGAAGAAAAACATAAACAAATCGAAGAAAAACTACTTCTGTTCGACAGTAAATCTAAAACCCCATGGAAAGTTATTAGAGATATTGTCGGTTACAAAAAAATCAGTAACAACCCCAAAATACAACAATATAACTAATTTTGACCAACGACTTCGATACATTTTTCAAAGAAATAGCCAAACAAATAGCAGCCAATAATAACACAGGCTTACATTTTTTTTTTTCATGAAAAAGTGTTTTAAGTTTAATATGTGTCCTATAGTAAATGGGGTGAGCTGATCACGAATCTCTGCTTAGTTTTTTCCAGCACGTCAGGTTTTCAGGAAAAGTGTTTTTGAAATTTTTCATAGAAACTGCCAAAAATATTGAGAAAATATTTATTATAACTATATTTAATAGAAAATTACACTGCAAAATCGAGTTGTTCATCAAAAACAATGCAGTATAATCTACGTTAGACAATCGTTGTTTTTTTTTTGGATAAAATCGTTCTCTTTTTCCCTCAAAACTGCGTTTTGTAGTGTTATTTTTGTGGATTTTTGGGAGCGACTCCCTCTTCAAGGTCAAGCAGTAATCATCCATCATTCTAATATCCTACCTTCCTTGGTAACGTCTCCCCATTTCCTTTATATCTTGATGGAACCTCTATCCCTCTACTTCGGTGACAGATCCAAGATTTTGGGAAAAGAGTCAACGTGGGAATTCAGAAAATGAAGTTTGACGCTCATATTGCAGTTTGTTATAATTTTCGACCATATTGGCTACAATTTCTTTGTAGTTCGGAGACTGTTTCCAAGGAAACCGTCTATGACTTCTACGAAAAAACTCCATTCTTCAGATTCATCCTGGTTCTGGACTAATCTGTAAGAATTTAAGGTTCGAATTTCAGAGCCTACAAAAATTCCTTCTGCTGACTGCTGACCCAAAGGCATGGATATTATTTTGAGGTCTCCACAGAGTCATTGAAATGAAATAAACATAATATTATACTAAAATATTTTCTATCGATGTATCAAGACATCATTTTAATGCAATTTAGGAAATATCATAACGATACAAAATATCTCACAAGGTTTTTTTTTTATTTTGTGAAGAATCTTGACGTGATGGGCTCAAGCCAAATTCACATTCAGAATCAACGTATCCGTATTAGCTAAGGACACTTATCAAATTCAAAACACCAAAAATCATATCGGCCTGTGTAATCAATCAACAAACATCCCATTTAACGATCACACAATTTTTCAAAAACCAACAAAAATACCAGAAATAATTACATCACCCTCCGCATCACTAACAACACAAGCGTAGGGTTGGATGAAATACCCACGAACATAATCAAAAAATACATCCATCTGATAGCAGAACCGCTTAATAATACTATAAATGCATGTTTAGAAGCGGACACAAACTAAAAGACACTATCCTGATACCGGTTTATAAAAAAGGCGACATCAACAATCTCAAAAACTATAGTCCAGTTAGCTTATTAAATTCTATGTCAAACATTTTTAATACTTGATTTACTCAAGACTTTTCGATTGTTTTACAAAGAATAACCTAATATCTGACACTCAACATGGTTTCATAAAAGGCAAAACTATAGAGACAGCATTCTTTCACTACATTAAATGGCTGCCAGATAGTATGTAAAACAATAAGCTGTCATGTGGAATCTTTCTAGACCTCGCAAAGACCTTCGACACCATTGAGCATTTCAGACTAATGTCAAAACTTTATCAGTATGGTATACGAGGTGTAGCAAACAAATTAATTGAATCATGCATAAAAACCAGAATTCAAACTAGCTGATACAAAGGACCATTTAAAAACTACTTTTCCAAAGCCTTTAGAGATGATGATTAGAGGGATTCCACAGGGTAGCATTAAAGGCCCCTTATTATTCATAATTTATATCAATCACTTTTCATATATTCTGCCTCCACATTGCAAAACAATAAATTATGCAGATGATACTAATTTTCTCGTCGAAAGAATATCATTAAAGAAGAAGACAGTATGTCTACGCTGCAATCATGATTCTGTGAAAATAAGTTGATACTAAATACGACAAAGACCAAATTAATCATTTTTAAATCAAATCAATCAATAGAAACTCTCCACTCTATTAACCTAGATAACACTTCTTATGCACTCTCAGATAGTGTGAAATTCTTAGGCATTATCTTAGAAGACATGTTGAGTGTCAACTAACACATCACTCACGTCTGTATCAAGTTGAGTAGAGCTTGTTATGGATTAAGGATACTTAATGCGTTACACAAACACTCAGATAGGAACAATATTTTAGCACTCAAACATTATATAGCATCTAAGGAATGGTCTGATATTCGGGGATAGCAGCACTACCGCGATAAGGGCTTATATTTTACAAAAAAAATAGTTAGGATTCTCTTCAAATTAAAATACAATGAAAGTTGCAGAGGTGTTTAAAAAAAGCCAATATAGTAACACTCTTTCGACTCTATATATTTGAATGCATAAAACACATTAAAAAAATTGAAGACTTTTTAACCAAGTATAGATTTTAGAAAAATTTCAAGGCAATGGCATTTGTTTTCTACATTGTTTTAAGCCAAAATAACTTGAGCGTTGCAAAAAATTTATAAGTCAAAATCTTTTCTAGATCTTATGTAAATATATTTCTAATATATTTTTGATTTTGTTATGAATATCAAGGACAATCCAATTTTAATAATTTTTCAAAATCTTAAGTCGATTAACATTTTTTCAAGCCTATATAACTTGGACGATACAACAAATTTACAAATCAGAATTTCGAATAGATTTTAACGAAAACTATATGAAATACATTTCTAATTTTGTTTCAAACATCAAGCAAAATCTAATTTTAATGACGTTTGATAAATTTCAAGTCGATAGCATTTGTTTTTTTTTGCAATTTTCCAAGCCATAAAAACTTGGGCGATGTAACAAGTTTATAAATCGAAATTTCGTCTTGATTTTGTAAAAATCTAACAAAAAATTATTGTGGATTTTTTTCTAAAACTCAAACACAATCAAATTTTGAAGATTTTAGAAAATTTCAAGTCGATGGAAATTGTTTTTTGCATGTTTTAAGCCAATATAACTTAAGTGATGCATACAATTTATAGGTCAAAATATCGCGTAGATTTTGTGATAATCTTTTGGAAATTTATTACAGATTTTATTTCAAAAATCAAGCGGAATCCCATTCTAATAATTTTGGAAAATTTCAGGTCGATAGCTTTTTTTATTTGCAATATTTCAAGCCATTAAAACGTGTGTGTTGTAACTAATTTATAAATCAAAATTTCGTAATAATTTTGGAGAAATCTATTTAAAATCTATTTTGGATTTTCATTTTGAAGTCAGGCACAATCTAATTTTAATGATTTTATAAAAATTTCAAGTCAAAGGCATTTGTTTTCTACATTGTTTTAAGCCAAAATAACTTGAGCATTGCAAAAAATTTATAAGTCAAAATCTTTTCTAGATCTTATGGAAATATATTTGTAATATATTTTTGATTTTGTTATGGATATCAAGAACAATCCAGTTTTAATAATTTTTCAAAATCTTAAGTCGATAGCGATTGTTTTTAACATTTTTCAAAGTCCTTATAACTTGGACGATACAACAAATTTACAAATCTAAATTTCTAATAGATCTTAACGAAATCTATTTGAAATACATTTTAAATTTTGTTTCAAACATCAAGCACAATCTAATTTTAATGACGTTTGATAAATTTCAAGTCGATAGCATTTGTTTTTTGTATGTTTTTTGTATGTTTTAAGCCAATACAACTTAGGTGATGCATCAAATTTATAAGTCAAAATCTCGCGCAGATTTTGCGTAAATCGATTGGAAAATTATTACAGATTTTGTTTCAAAAGTCAAGGGTAATCTAATTTCAATAATTTTGAAAAATTTCAAGGCAATAGCTTTTGTTATTTACAATATTTTAAGCCACTACTTGTATGATGTAACAAATTTATAAATCAAAATTTCGTATTAATTTTGGAGAAATCTAATTGAAATCTATTTTCATTTATAAATCAGGCATAATCCAATTTGAATGATTTTAAAAAATTCTTTAGTCAAAGGCATTTGTTTTCTACATTGTTTTAAACCAAAATAACTTGAGCGTTGCAACAAATTTATAAGTCAAAATCTCATCTAGATCTTATGGAAATCTATTTCTAATATATTTTTGATTTTGTTATGGATATCACGGACAATCCAGTTTTAATAACTTTTCAAAGTCTTAAGTCGATAGCGATTGTTTTTAGAATTTTTTCACGTTCATATAACTTGGACGATACAACAAATTTACAAATCTAAATTTTGAATAGATTTTAATATTTGAAATACATTTTTAATTTTGTTTCAAACATCTAGCACAATCTAATTTTAATGACGTTTGATAAATTTCAAGTCGATAGCATTTGTTCAGTAGTATACTTTACCAGAGGTCAATCATAACCTCACGAAATTTGAAAAGGTTTGCTTTTATGCAAACCTTAAAATATATAATCATTTTCCATTGGAGATAAAAAGACATAGGAATTTTAACCAGATGAAATCAGCTGCATATAAGTTACTTTGTGGTATAGAAACATATTCTATAGCGGACTATTTCTCTTTTAAATCCAATTAAATAGTGGTATTATATTATTGAGACGTTTTACATGTAAAGACTTCATAATGACGCATTCTTAAAATTTTTGACCTTTCGGTTCGGTTCGAATATATAAAAGGTTTCAGCAACATCCACTCGATCGCAATTAAATATTGTAGTTTTTATAACCAATAGTGTTGATTTTAAATCAAAGATTATATTAAGCATTATGGATTACCTTAATGTGGACAAATCAGAAATTCGTTGAGCGATTGATCAATTGAAAGTTAGCCGTAAACAACAAGTAAGAAAATTGCTAAAATCTTTGAAAAGATTCAAAGTATCATTTCTAGCGTTTTAATCGTCTTTCTACAAAAGAAATGCTCGGCGAAGATAAAATAAAGACGGGGCTGTATCTACAACCTCAAAAGATGATCGTTGTTTCATGCCATTTGCTCATAATACAACAAATAAATTTGCCGAGGCCACAGAAACAATAAGGTTATATGTTGGGCATATAACCAAACCATTAGTTTGTATTTTTCTAAAATCTTTGAAGTGAGTCAAAGATAAAATGAAGATAGGGCACTATTAGATTAATAACCTCGAAAGATTGTTACTATCTCTTATAAATCGCCCGCAAAAGTTGAACTCCTAGTGCAATCGGGCTTCAAAGTGAGTTTGCTGATGCTACCCAAATGATAAGGTTACGTGTTGGGCATGTATACACTATACACAAAGATCATTAGTTTGTATATTGCCCACTACTACCAATATATACGCATTTATACTATAATAACTACAATTTTGTTCAACATCGAATTACGATGCGGTTTATAAGCAGATAATAAGCATCTTTAATTAAATAATTATTTTAAAATAATCTATAAAATTCCACGAAAGATAGAATTAGAAGTCGATGTCCTTTATTTAAATATTAAATCAGCAAGAAATAATGCTCCAAATGAAATAAATAGATTTAAAAAGCAATTACATAACATGAAACTCGCATTCAATAAATAAGCCATCACCGATAATTATCATTATTGAGTTGTTACATCCATTCTCCGTAAACGTATCAAGTGTCAGACCATAGGAGCCAATTTCCTGACGTTGATTGAGCCGTGAATATGTAAACCGAATATAATTATTTGCATTTAAACAGAAATTTCGAGCGAAATTCCTAGTAGGCGCGTATTTTTAAATTGCATTGAAATTCCCAAGGTTTTCGTTTTGACTTGTCTCCAATACAAAAATGTGTAACAATTGCAGTTTGCCAACAAGTACACGAATTGCATAACAATGATCTGTTGGTGCGTTATAGTGACCAAGCATGTTAGGTCCGCAATAGGCAAATGATTGACCAGCTACAATGACAGGGCATGTAATTTTGAAATAGGCAATTATCGTGTTCGATTGGAAAGTTAATTGAGCTAGTTGAAAATAAATCTTAATAATACGCCTTTCATATTGTGTGATATTGTTAGAAAATAAATACAATACAATATAATACAAAATAAAGTGAATTTTTATTAATGTGAAATATTATTTTGTGACACTGAATAAAGTACCACAGAGTACCATAGAAATTAATACAAATTAATATTAATTCTTCTTAAAATTAAAACGTTAATGATATATCGTAAGATTATGAAAATGTGAAGCACAGGGGAAATCCTTTGGTCCTTAGGTATTTATTAGCCATTGAATATCTTTTTAGAAACTTTTTTTTTCAAGGTTTACTCATGAAAGATCTGGAAATAAAATTGGATTGCATTGTCTCAAAAAACAATTTTATTTCCAGAGCTTTTATGAGCAAACCTTCAAAAAAATCTTATTTTGTTTGTAAAAGCATATTCAATTGCAAATAAATACCTAATCAAAGAATTTTTTTCGTATTTCCCCTGTGCTTTACATTCTCAACACCTTTTTTATATATAATTCTAAACAAATGCATTCATTAAATAGACATGTTTGCTCAATAATGGCTCAAAGAACAAATCGAAAATTGGGCTTGATATTACTAGAAAAAAAAATCATGTGTTTAGCACTATACACTGCATGTAAAGCACAGAGATGATTTTTTGAAATAACTTGCTTGATTTACAAATTCAAGAATTCTCTTAACAACACAATCTTATGATCTAACAACTTTGCATATTTTCGAGCGTTTCTAAAATTTATGTAATTAATTTATTTGAATTAAATGCAGTTGCAATACAATTATGGTAGAAACTACAGTTTAAGATGTGTTTAATATTTTGGCCGGGTATTTTATATGGCCATCAAAAAATATTAAGAGTAAAGTTCCTTTAGTGCAACGCGATTTACAAAATTAATTTGAATTATTTTGTTTTTATGTAAAGAAATACGAAAGAAAATTGTTTGGCTCTATATTGTCATTATGCCCAATAAATATAATTGAAAATTTTATTTAAAAATTACAACTGTTCTAATATCAAATAATAATTTCGTAAATACTAGAGCCTTCCAAATATATCTAGCTTGTGTATAGAAGGTTGATAAATACTAATAGTAAGCTTGTTTATTTGCTTTACAAGATCTATTCAAAAAAACACCTAAAACTGTATACAAAAATATTCTAAATAATTTAGAGTATACAACTTGAGGGCGAAGTTCATTGCTTCTAGTGTTCTTCCAATCAAACAATTTCATTTAGCAGCTACTGGCGATTCTGGCGTGTTTAGGTCAAATTTTTGTAAACCTTTCTTATTTATTATGCATATATCAATAATAATAATAATTTTGATAATATTTCATTCAAAAATTGATATACATGATTTTTTATATGCTTTATATCTATATCTTTGTTTATAACAGAGAAATAATTACAGTGTTGAATTGAATCAGAAGATACATAACGTTACCACTTTAATTACAAGGACGTAATTTTAGTGGTAGTAAAAAATGTGAATTTCTCCGGAAACGGATTTCTTATCTATTCGTAAAGCATGGGCAATTAAACTTCCGTTTAGTTCCTAGAATAAGCGGATATTATTCTCATCCGTTCGAATTGAAGGAAATATATAAGAGTGCTTTGTTGAAATATTTTCATAACGGAATTTTCCTGTGAACTGTAATAATAAATAAAACAATACTTTGTTCTCGTTGTTGTGTAAATTCATTATTATAATTTTATATAATTTTGTTAAAAAAATTACATTGTGCTGATGTGATACAAGTTTTATTAAATCTTTTAAATTAATCTTCATCTCAAACTGTTATAGAACCTATTTTTTTAAAATTAACTTTATTGTTTTAAAAATTTGCTGCTTCTAAACTAAAACTTAAATTTTTAATTTTCATTTTTTTGGTTCAAAACATCTTATACCTCTTTCTACAAGTAATATAAAGAAATGTGCACTCTTTTTATGTTAATAAAATATGATAATATATTTGAATTATTGTTTCCCCGCCAATAACATCCAAGAACCGGTTTCATTAAATCTCATTAGCGTAGCGCAGTTGAAGACAAAGAAACCTAGTTTTATAATTTGTAAATATAGTGAAACTATTAAGCCAACTATTGTCTAATGCTTCAGGCAAAAACATCCCTTCACCATCTCCAATGGTCTCTCTATATTTAATGATAATATACAATTTGTATTTAAATAATATCATTAATATGATTGAGCTTAATGCAATTTCTTTAGATATATAAAACATAATATTTCAAATATTGACATATTACATAGAAATCAAAAAATAGACTTCTATTATTTTTAAATATACTTTTAAAAAGTTTAAATGTGCCTTTTTCTATAATTTCAAAAATAAAATTTGTGTTTTTTGAACCATTATAATAATATTTATAAGTCACTTAAATGGAAATAGATCAATATGAAATATATATTCTGTATTCAATCAAAGATTAACAAAATTAACCTTTTAACAAAACAAAATACTGTATTACAGAAATGCAAAATGTCACATAAAATCAAGAAAAGATAAACTAAATTAAAAAACAAATATTTTTGATATAGTTTTGAGTTACCAAAAAGATTTAGATCATTAATGAAATATAGTTATATTTCTTTCTAAAGTTTATTTGTTAGCTAAATGTAAGTTTTGAGTACTACATATTTTCAATAACTTAACCAAGGTGAGTACATCTTTTCAATGGTCTAACTAATTAGAATTAGCTATTAAAAATATATTTTTCATAGTCCAAATTATGTTTTATTTTTACATAGAAAAACAGAAATAAGTGAGTAATTATCAAGGCAATAATAACTTATAAATTTTAATTCATTTTTAGGCTAATAAAATTAATATTCAATTATTTAATAAGTTTTCTCATATAAAAATGCGTTATAACTACTCTAAGAAAAATATAAAATCCACCTAAATAAATGTTCTTTATAATTAAATTTGTCATAATTAAAATATGGCACATCTTAGTAACATTGTAATGGTTATAAAAAAGTCAAGTCAATATCAAGTACGCTGGGACAATAAATAATTTATTGTCTAGGTCAAGAGCACGTTAAGATAATGCAAAGTTTGTTGGGTTAGGTCAAGAGTACGATAAAGAAATGAATAATAATAATGGGTTAGGTCAAGAGTACGCTAGGACAATTATTAATTAATTGGAATAGGTCAAGGGTACGCCAGCAAAACAATTACTGTATAAGTCTAGGCCGATCTTAATTACTACAAATGTATACATTTTCCCCTTAAATATAAATTTATCCAAATAGAACGTCTTTGATATAGAAAAGATAGAAGATATGGCAACTTCTATCTTTTCTACTAAATCATTTACTTAAATATCTTTATAAATTTGAATAAAAACATAAGAAGCAAGTATTCATTTATAGATAAACGATCTGACAAACATATACGTAGACATAGACATATACTGAGTTTCGATTAGGAGTTTGTTTTGAGTAGATAATAAAATGTCTAATTTTTGAAGATAATTAGATTCTTATTATAAAATAAATTAGAAATTGCAGCTTTTCTATTTAGTTGTTTTTGTTGAACCCCTTGTTTACAAGTGAATGTCGTACGTATCTGCCTCTTCATAGTAAATATAGTTATCGTTCTTATATTTCTACTTATATTTTTATAATAAACCGCTGAGTAACAGTGTTTACGTTCTGTAATACTATATCTCTCCTTATTTTTTGGTTATCCTTATTTTATTGTCGATCTTGCCTATCCTTCCATATGACAAATGGTAAGGATATCACCCCTACATGGACATGTAGAAAATGTACCACATGCCATATTGGCAGCCTTCTTTTGTACAATTTCGACTTTATCACTGAGTACACCCTTATATCGCTGGTATTTTTTGTAAGTTGTATAATATCATTGCCATTGTACTTTTCATAATTTGTTTTTTACTTTTCCCGTACTTTGATTGCGATATAAAACTACTTTCTTACCTATATAAAGTTACTAATTCTGCTTTTGGAAGCAATCGTTAGTTCTATCCCCTAAATTTAGGGAGCATCTATCTCTTCGTATTTTCTCTCTCATGGCACAATGATAGGCATTCCTGATATTTATAGCGATGAGATTTTTTCTGAAGCTACTGTATGTTCTCTTTTTTTGTTACAATTTAAATAATATAAATAAATATTCCTCTATTCTGTACTATCCATCGCCACTATTGGTTTTAGGACTTTTTAGCCTTCCAATTGGCCTTTCGCCTTCCATCTTGTAGTTGTGCACTCTTGTGGAATCCTGTCTCCTGACATTCTTAGCAGGTGTCCTGCTCATTGAAGTCTCTGTAGCTTCACAATTACTGGACCCAGGGTGTTCTTTAAAAATGGTGTACAGCTTTTGATTTCGTCAGATTTTGTACTAATTTTTCTCTTCAATTGGGCCTAAAATGCGTGGTAGAATCTTTCTTTCGAATGGGTCATTTTTAATCTCATTGCTTTGTGTCAACGTCCATTTTCACTGCCATAAGTGCGACTAGGCCTTAAGATAGTTTACTATACCCTGAATGAATTTTGTATTGCGGTGGACTTGTTTTGATATTATTCTTGCATTTATCTCAGTGTCTTCTTTACCGCTTCTGATAAGTGTTACACCATACCAATAATATCCCCAGTATATTTTCCAGATTATTTTTGAGGCATACGAGCACCCTATCCCTTCATATTCTTCTCTATTAATAATAATTTAGCCTCTATCTATCTTATTAGACATTGGCTACTAGTGTACATATGATGTACTACATAGAGAACTGTTTATTTACCTTTGTGCTTAAACTATTATTTTTTCTTTTAGTTCTCTATCATGAATGATTGGATGTATTCTCTACTTGTTTTAAATATTGTTCTCCTCTTTCACCTCTTCATTTAGGAATAAGGCTTTTGCGATATCTACGTGCTTGTACTGTTGGTGGCTACCTTACCTTTTATCCCATATGTACTAAAAAATATTTTCGTAGATCTTCTTCCATGTTCCTCTTTTGGCTCCAAATTCTATCTTTCTTCATCGTATCATTGCTTTCCAAATTTTTATTGTCCGTTCAGAAGATAGTTTTTTCTTTGCTGAACTACCGTAAGCTGATATGTTTCATATGTCATTTCATTGAGAGAAAGTCTCATCTGCTGTTGCCCTAATTATATCTGTTGGTTTTTGCGATTCCGTTTTTTTCTTGATTACTTTCTTTGCACATCACATTTACTACTGGTATTTGGCTGACTGTAATAGATATTCTGGTATAGCGTCAGGTTCTCTTGACTTATTACCGACTAATTTCTAATCTCTATCCTTTCAATCGCCAATCAATAAATTGTAATAAACACTCTCCTTTTTTAAGGATCAGCCTATTATTTTATTTATAGAATATGATGCTCTCTCTATATATTATTATATAGGGTAGCTGATAAGTATGGAAACGGTCGAATATCTCCTAAAGAAAGATAGCTAGCGAAAAATGTTACAATACAAAAAGAACAATGTATAAAAATATTTAAAAAAAAAACACTTAAAACTAAAGGTTGCAGCCAGCTTTACTACTGACACAAAAAGGTATGGAATTAGATGAGCGATCGCTGCTATATATTATTGAGATATAATTAATAAGACTTTAGAGTGACCCGGGAATTTAAGCTTAATTACACAGACATATATAGGTAAATACCTGTCGAGTAGATGTGACATCAGGTCTACTTCAGGGTTCTCACTGTGGCCGTATTTTATTTTTATTTTTATTAATGACGTCTGAGTTAATATTAAAGACAGCCAGTTTCTGCTCTATGCTGATGACTTGAAAATGTTAAAATGCATTAGGACTATAATTTCCAAGATGTAACTAGATAGCATGGCATTGTAGTGCAAAGATAATAATCTTGGATGTCATATTCTTTACTAAATTTAATTTTTCATATCACATAACGTTTACTTGCAACAAAGCTTTAAAGCTTTTGGGGTTCATTAACTGATTTTGTATCAATTTTAAAATAAGTAGTATCCGTATTTTGCACCTCTCCCTAGTTCGGCCATACCTCGAATATGCTTCAATAGTTGTGGCACCGTTTACCAACAATTCTAATTAGGAGTTTCAAATGGTTCAATTTTCTTAAATTCAATGTTTTATAGAATGAAAAGAAATTTATAAAACACGTTTTTAAATATAAATTCTACATAAACTTATTTTGTAAAAAAAAAAATCAATCAAAGATTTGAAAATATTACATGTATAAAAATCAAATTGGAAGAAAATATATATAAAGAAAATAACAATAACTTATAAAACACTTTTTAACTTTAAAATAATAATAATAATTTAGTAATGAAGCACTTTCCATTAATGAATTATGATGTATAACGAATTAAAAGCCTCCACCGTTAAAAGTTCAAATAAGAATAACACCCTTTATTTTACAAAACTGCTGTTATATATAATTTATATTTAATTCAATGAAATAACAGAAATATTGAATAGTATTATTATTAATAGGAATTAAATATTTCTATATAATTAAAAAATAATTCTATTAGTGAAAATACTTGATGCAATACTAAATATTACCTTAATTGTAAACACTATGATAAGAAGTTATGTAAATGTGTAAATTGTTTGACATCTCGATCGGCTCTTTAGATCCTATACCCATGGATACTCCAACATACAAACACAGAGGAAGTGTGTGTGAGAGAGAAACTATTACAAACACATAGGTACATTTTAAAAATAGTAAAAATTATTATAGTGGACCTTAAAACTTATGTACCCTTTAAATGTAGGGAACATATAACATTAACTAATATATTTTAAATATTATTATAAAAAAATCAAGTTGTGAGCAACAGTTAAAATCTAAAACAGTAACTAAAACTCAAACAAATTAGAATGGTTAAATAACTCATTCAAGGCAAAGAGAACAATGGTATATAAAATGTATTGTATATTAAATTTTTTAAATAAATTTTCGTTGATGATTTAATTTAATTTGTATAATAATGTTTGTTGCTGGACGTCATAATAGTAATAAAAAATTACTCAGACGCACGAATATCATATTTTTCAATTTTCTACAAAAATAAAAACTATAAAATTATAAAGATAGGGACACTTTAAAGGTGTTGCAGACAAGGCAACAGAGTATTACAACGTAATGTTATAAAACTTCAGTTCGCCGTTAAGGATAGAGACAACATTAAGGTGACATTGTCTAAACTTTGCAGTGATTTTCCTAATTTAGTGGACAAACCACCGACAATTAGGGAACTCCTACCAAGAACGACAATTGAGAATACGAATTATTGTTTGCCTATAAACAATAGGTACAGACCGGTTTCCACCTATTTGGGTCTCATTAGCGTAGCATAGTTGAAGGTGCAAAAATAAAATATTACTACAGAGTTTATAAAATTCCATTTCTCCGCTCTTGAAACAAAAGCTATGAATTGCTTTTGTTTGTTTTGGAAAATAATAATTTAATAAAATGCAAAATTTGTTAATAATTAACTAATAAATTATAGGTATATATATCATACATTTATTATTCTCTCTTTGAAATTAAGAACTTAGACAAGGCTGAATGGCTTACATAAATTTGAATAGTTGGATTTTAATTATTATTATGAGTATATCAAAAATGGTATTTTATGTTTAGGACATAGTCATTCGAAAAGTAAACATTTTATAGAAAATATCCATTGTATGAATGTATGAAACATTTTTGTTGCTGCGAGACTAACCATTGATAAAAAGTATTATAGTTGTATGTATATGCTTTCAATCGTAATCGTCATCTGATTAATAAATCTGACTGCCCAGAAATGTATATAGGAGAAAAATAATAGTCTTTATTTCTCTCTTAAATTACAATAAAGTACAATAAGAAAGAAAGTGCGCCACAATAAAGAAAAAAATAAAATCATGTATATACAGGGTGAGTTTTTTTCGATGTTCTCTATGGGGATCTCGGAAACTATAAGAGATAGAGAAACGGTTAAATGGGGAAAGAAGTGCAGATTTACGAGAGGAATAAAATTCCACTTTCAAAGTTTTCAAAAAAGTCAAGGGTAACTAGATATTTTGAAAAAAGTAAAAAGTGTCAATTTTTTCAAATCAATATATCTCGGTTTTTATAACAGGTAGAAAAAAACTGTGAAGGACAAAGTTTTAGATAATTTTATGCCGATTAATAAAAAATAATCAGAAAATTTTTATCGCCATTATTTTCCGAGATATGACGCAAACTTACATTTTTTTAAATGGAAACCATAGTTGGCTGTGACCTCATTCAAAAGGTATTTTTTTCTCTTTAATCCAATATGAAATATGACATAGTTATTTCTAAAAATGAGTGAGTTATAGTCATTTTAAATTTTATTATAAATAAAAAATGGGTAGCCATGAAAAAGATGAAAGTAAAACAATTGCAGTTGTTTATAATATTAGCAATATTGTAATCATTAGTTTTACAGAGATAAATCAAAATGAAACAACTGCATAAAGTAATTCTGTAATTATCAATATATCAATGGGAGAGAAATTTTAATATTAAAAAATATAGTCAAAGAGTCCACTATTAATACTATTATGACATAAATTATATTTTTTTTAAATTGAATTTATGGCTTTTTTGACTATTCTCATGTAAATTGAATTAAATGTTTCAATAACAACTAGTTTATGATTCTCCACAGATTGATATGATTTTTCATATACTTTGTTTTTTACATAACCCCACAGAAAAAAATCTAAAACGCACAGAACGGGAGATCTAGGTGGCCCTGGGATTGGTTTAGTTCTTCCCACTTATGAGTTAGTAAAAGCATCATTTAAATAATTTGTAAAGCCAACATGTTATTAGGTGGAGCACCGTCATATTGGAATCATTTTAATCTTGCTTGTAATGATAAATTTAAACAATCGAGCGTATCTTCAAATGTTTTCTGAAGAAATTGAAAGTAATCAGTTTCACTTAGTGAGCTTTCAAAAATATATGGACCGAGAATTATTAATCCAAACACACCATGGATTAAACCCAAATTTAATTTGTAGTTTTCTCTGTGAAACTTCTCGTGGATTCTCTTAAGTTCACCTATGGTCATTGTGGCGATTAAAAATACCACAATTAGTGAATCGCGATTCATCTGTTCATAATATTTTTATAAGAAACGTATTATCCTCTTGACAAATGGGTTTATACCACCTTCAGAAGGCCATTTGATAATTACAAAATGATTATACTTATGCTGGTTTTCCATTTTTATTTAACTTTGTAGAACTAATAATTACAATATTGCTATTATTATAAACAACTGCAATTGTTTTACTTTCATCTTTTTCATGGCTACCCATTTTTTATTTATAATAAAATTTAAAATGACTATAACTCACTTATTTTTAGAAATAACTATGTCATATGTCATATTGGATTAAAGAGAAAAAAATTACCTTTTGAATGAGGCCATAGCCAACTATGGTTTCCATTTTAAAAAATGTAAGTTTGCATCATATCTCGGAAAATAATGGCGATAAAAATGTTCTGATTATTTTTTTATTAATCTGCATAAAATTATCTAAAACTTTGTCCTTTACAGTTTTTTTTCTATCTGTTATAATAACCGAGATATATTGATTTGAAAAAATTGACTCTTTTTACTTTTTTCAAAATATCTAGTTACCCTTGACTTTTTTGAAAACTTTGAAAGTGGAATTTTATTCGTCTCGTTAATCTACACTTCTTTCCCCATTTAACCGTTTCTCTATCTCTTATAGTTTCCGAGATCCCCATAGAGAACATCGAAAAAAACTCACCCTGTATAATTATTTCTCACATAAGAACTTAAACAAATGTTCGTTAAACTTCTTGATAGTATTAATACACTTAAGAGAATTAGGCAACTTATTAAATAGTAAAACACCATTGTAACGTAAAGATTTTTCCAAAGCAGGTAATCTGTGTTTTGGTATATTAAAATTATTTGTATGTCGTGTAGCAAATATACAAATATACAAAGCTGATGCATTCAATGTATAGTGCATACAAGGTAAGTAGGTTGTATTTTTGAAATACCCCTCTGATGTGTTGAACTCTAAGTTAAAGTTTATTCTAACAATTCGTTTTTGAATAACAAATATATGGGAACAATATTTACTTTGTCCCCAAGAGGGTATCCCATATCTAATATTAGCCACAAACACATTCTTATACATTCCACATATTATACTTAGTTTTCTACATAGTTTATCTATATGATTATGCCATCGTTGAAACTCATCGAACTCAATCCCTAACAATTGTACAGATGTACTGACAACAAGAATTTCGTCATTTATAGTTAAATGTTGAGGAGTTGGAGTATTCATATTAAATAAAATACTAGTTTGGCACTTTTTTCACTTGGTTTATTATATATATATATATAGCTAAATGTACATTTTGGTCACAAATTGACCATTATCAATAGCAAACAGTTTGCTATTGATAATGGTCACTTTGTGACCGAAATCTACATTTAGCTATAAAATAAACCAAGTGAAAAAAGTGCCAAACTAGTGTTTTATTTAATATAAATATTTTCACGTACTCATAAAACTCACCGATGGAGTATTCATATTTGTCTTCAATAAAATACATTTAGTTTGTTCACAATTTAATGATAATTTATTTTCCGAAAACCAACTTTGCAGTTTGCTAAAGTCCCACATTTAGAATTTAATTGAATATAGTTTTCTGCATTAATTATGATGAAAGTATTATCTGCATATGTTATAATATTATGCTTACTGTTAATAATATTAAGAGTTATGTCATTCATATATACAATAAATAGAAATAGCCCTATAACGCTACCCTGTGGTATTCCTCTGATTATGCTTTTAGCACTTGAGCGAGTAGTCAATTCATCGATATTCAAGCCAATAATGTGTTTCCTATTATTTAAATATGATTGAAACCATGAAAGAGCAGTTCCTCTGTCACCATAACATTTAAGTTTGGCGATTAGTATTATATGATCTAGGGAATTAAAGGCCCTGCATAAGTCTAGGAACATACCGCAAGTCAGCTCCTTATTTCCAGAAGAGAATGAATTGCAGAACATAAAATTGCATGGGAAAAGAAAAAAAACATATCAACCTATGCAAATCGCCTGCTGTCTGAAAACCACAAATGTATCCAAGAATTCCAGGTCCTTCATAGAGAGAAGAAAAAAAAGGAAAGTAAATTAATTAATGAATAAATTGAACTGTCAAACATCCCCCTACTTAAAATATTCACCCCACCTTAGTGGAATAGTTATAATGTATATATAGAGTTATAAGATTTCTAATTTTATTGTTAACTTCCATTCACCTGAAGAAGCAAACATTTGCGGTATAATTGTGAAAATAAAAACACCTCTTTAAAAATCACAGAAATATTTATTACAAAATCTGACCAGCGTTGCTTAAACCACAGATTTACAGCTCTGATAAAGGACCCGTATTCACAAGCTTCTTTTTATACAAGAAAACATTTATCAATATTTAGAAAAAAAAGATATTTTCTTATATTTGGTGTATTTGTGAAAAATGAGCTTGTTACTTTAAATAATCGCCCCCGTCACTCTAAAGCGCTAGTAATTGTATCCCGATGGCGAATGGTACTAGTCACCCATGCAATTTCTAACCCGAACTAACGATACCCCATCACCGGCATTTAATAGAGTTTTTATTTTTTGATTTAAATTCAAATTCATATTTATTGAACCCAAATAGTTTTACATATGATCACAATTTTTGTTACTTTTGTTTATTTTTTTACTTCTATTAGCCAAGTTGTTGCGTTCAATGGTCAACATTTTAAGTACATGTACTTGTTCCATTTGGTTTTCTCTTTTAAATCTATTTGAGATTACTTACAAATATTTATAATTATAACTAGAATCAAATTTACAATGTATTATTGCTAATAAGGTTTTACAATAATTACTAATGTAATCATATTTCGGGTCTATTTTTTGTTGATATTAAAAATATTGTTTTGAATGCAGTATATTATTAGGATTTTTGTTTATTATAATTATTATTACAATTGGAGACTAAGTTGCAATCATTTTTCGTATTATATTTTTGCATTTTATTATATCTGATGAATTCTAATAATATTCTAATAGTATCATAATTTAGTTAAATTTACTGCTGAAACAAATTGAATCATCTAATTGATGGCGAAATGATTTTCAATTTGATAACTGATTGCGTAGGTTTTTCACTTTGTGATACATTTTTATGAATTTGAAAACAGAAGTAAACATTGTTTACACACTTTATTAATTTTTTGTAATTATAGCTTTTACAAAATTAAGCTGGTTATTCTCAAACCAAAAGTGAAGAAACTTTAGTCACAAGAATTCTAAGTGGATGTTATAAATAGTGTTTACTTCTATAGTCAATAAAGTGTGTGATATAAACAAAGTTTATTTGCGTCTTTTTATGTTAAAATTACTGAGTATTAAAAAAAATCAAATCAATAAATAAGAAGTATTATTGAATAAAAAATAATCATACATTTCACAAATTTTTCAAAATGTAATTTTTAAAGTATAATAATTTTAATCAACATGTATGCATTTTATCTAATTAGTTTAAAAATATATTGCTGTTTTATATACAGTATTCAGTTGTTCATTTGACATTTAAAAAAATTAATTTGATAAATTATTAAAATTTTAAATATTTCAAAAATAAAATGTACACACAATTTAGCAAATATAAATACAAACAATAATATTTTAATTAAAAGTAGTTATATATCGAATAATAATTTACTTCATAGAAAAATATACTTACAAACAAAATATAACTGCCTAAACAATCGAAAATTAATACTAAAATTGTAATATTAATTTATTAACAAATTATAAGATTTTATATATTCATGCAAATAATATTATCCAATTATATTATTAAATTCCTTAAAATTTAATTTCGCTATGGACCGTTTAAAAGGTGTGAATTATCTGCATTATGAAACATAACCTATATTATCAAATTCTGAATATTATTTATTGTAATTAAATGCTGGTTATGAATATATAATTCAAAACTGAATAATTATTTAATAAAATTAGGCTACTAGTAGTAAATAATAATTAAATATCAGTATCGCTTTTATTGCATTGACAATGACCTGCAAAGGTCAAAGCTATAATTAATTGTAAAACAGATTAAGCATTAGGATTATATTAAGTATTGGTTGGATAAAAATTAAATTGCAATTTGCACATGAGAAAAATATTATTGGAGAAATAATATATATAAATTACCAATTTACATGCACTTGGAATTGTTTATATTGAAAATTTTTCTTATTAGAATTGTTACCTATTGTAAATAAAACTAAACGTGCGTTTTATGAATCATTGTGGTCATACGCTGAATACGTATTAAGGTATGGTAGAAATTTGGCTTCGAGTAACGCACTGGATTTATAAACAACCGTCGGTAGGTCACTAGGTAAAAGGTAATGAATGAGTATAATTAAAAACTCCAATATTAACCTTTCAATTGCAATCGTATTTATGGTTAAGCAATTCACGTAATGAAATTTAGTTATATTGAACTAATGGGTGTTAAATGCATCTGCGAGTTTAATTGCTTAAATTGTTTGCACTCCGGATTGATTTTAATGGCACAATTTGCGAAATTAAAGGCAGCGCGTGCAAATTGCCCCAGCATCATATTTCATTATAACGGAACGAATTTCTGCCGATTTTCGTTAGAGATTAATGCGGGACCTCATTGTTGAATTAGTACAGATGTCTTCGTGTCTTGGATTGAACTTCCAGCGAGGAATTATTTATGTCGGGTTAAAAATGCACCTGTCCGCACATTTGTCTGCGTATATTGCGAATTTATCATAACGTTGGGACGGGACGAGAAGAAGGATTTTCATGACTAATTAGCTATTTAATTTACGATCTATTGTCCACCGGGTTATGGTATTTGGATGTGCGCGCGCTCTTTTTGCGCCCATAGGAGTCATTCTTGCGTGCGGTGTTTTGCCGTGGCAAGGGTGGGAATGGCGCTGAGTAATCTCGGGAGATTGAGTGAATGAATATAATTTGGTCGACTTACCACCAGGAAGAGGTGATGGGGGTTATAAGCAGAAGGTAGACGGGCACGAGCACGGCGTGCATGTCCGCGCGCACACTCACTGCACCCAGGCGAGCCCCATGACTGCATGACTGGCGGCACAATATCGCGTCTTGGAACCGCCGTGTTCACCTGTAAATCCAATGCCGCATGCGCGCAACTTCTTCAGCTTCACGACTTCATCTCGGCCCGCTCGACCTCGGGGGGTCGCACTTCGCCACCCCAATTTCAAAACGCTTTGCATTAGACTACATTTTTGTTTAATTATTCAATACATCAAATTAATAATAAATAGTGGGAGTTTATTAAATGGTCCCATGTGATTTATAAAAAATCCATTAACAATATTAACGATTATACACAACATATTTTCTACGTAATTAACATACAAATGTAAATTGTGATATGATTAATTCGCCTCTTACTTTCTCAAATAAAACGCTATTAGGATATAATATTGCTCAATACTATACTTAACCTTAGACTGTATATAATAAAATGAAAATAGTAAGACGATCTGATGCTTGATTTCATAAATGCTCTGTGTCCATCAGCTTATAGGATTTTAATACTTTAACTGGCGTATCCACTGAATAAATGTTATACCTAACATACATTTAATTAGAAATTTTATTAACTGTTTATATAGAGAATAGAATTCTAAATTATTTTTAAAATATACAAGCATGAGTTTTTGGATACTGATATTGTTGTTGGAGTACTTTAAACCATTTTGTCTTAAGCAACTATGTTTATGGATGTATGTTTTCTTATAATAAAAATCTATTATTACTTTGTTGTTTTCTATAATTTTATGAGGTTAGATTTCAGATTTATACTTAATAAATTATAACGGAATAAAAATAACTTTAATAATTATTTGTGTTTGTGATAATTGTAGCTGTATCTGTAATATATTTATATTAAATGTTACCATTATCCATATAAATAACATATTATTGATTTGTCAAATAATAATGGTTCTAACCAATAAAATTATAGCGTATTGAATTATTTTCTTAATAATTTTTCTTCAACAACACTTTACTTTTCGTACTATGAATTAGTCGAAAGATTATCGATAATTGCAGACAACTTTTGGAGCACTAATATTTTCTACAAGATCCTAACATTATTATCATTAAGACTCTCAAAAATTTTGACCGATATTTTGCCTATGTAAGTACCGCAATAATTATATATAATAAATGAGGCTGTATTTGTTAATTAACAATTGTTTGCTTATGAAGTTCTTGTAATAATAATAACAATAAATTTAATGGTCACAGAATGTATACAATCACGCATATTGGACACGTCAAATGAATGTTAAAAATGTTTTTTAATTATTAGTGTGTTCTTCGTGTAGTTGCCTTGCAACTTCACTTAATTATATTACTTTTCGCAGGGGCGGTTTCAGGGGGTGGGTTCAATTGGGTAATTGGGTTATTACCCCCCCCCCCCTCCTGCCTAAGAACTATTCATTCGCTTCTGGATCTGGATCTGTTTATATTCAAAAATCACTAATATTTCAAATAAACATGTTAATTGTTGGTGATTCTAGGCAGCGATCTATGACAGTGCATTTTTCCAAAACAGGCAGGCCACGTAAACAAATTAAAGTTATCTGCGCAAGTACCGTTAGAAAGGTGATGACTTCCTTAACACGGGGGGTTCCCTTTTCTAATAATACTCGACATATATTGATACTATTCGCTTTTTTGGTATCGTTAACCGCTACATTGTTTTACATTAAAAGAGCGCGATTCACATTTCTTACATCAAAACTCTTTACACGTCGCATGTAAATACTAAGTTTTTAGTGGTTGCTGACAAATTACCAATTTATTATAATTCGATCAATTATACATAATTCTTGATTTTTGTTGTAAATAAATTAGTAAATGAAAATTGATAATCCACGCCGGATTCATTTGTTCAGAAAATTAAAAAAAAAACTGACGATTCTTCAACAAATAAAGATCAATCTACAGTCAATTTAAATCATCCATCTCCATCTTCATTGACATTTACCAAATACAGTAGAATCTTCAGGATCTTGACTAAGATGTTCCCAGCAAGAAAAAAAGGAGCATACAACATGTACATATAGTAACGTTGAAATTTACATTCATATAGTTAAATTTAGTAATGTTAATGTTGACGAAATTGAGAAATTTCGAATTTTAAATTGTAAATGGAAACCAAATGATACTTTTGTGTTACCCTATTCTGTACATAAACAGGGGGAAGGATATTAAATTTTACTTGTCTGGAAAACATTTTAGACAATTTAATTAGTTAATGTTTTCTAATCATTTAAACGGAATCTTTTGCAAACAATGCTTCTTTTTTTATAAAATTTTATGGGTTGCACCAACAAGTGGCATTGCAAACATGAGTATCTCAGCCAATATTAATATTCTCAATATTCTAAATTATCAGGTAAAACAGTTGTGTCATAAAAATATTACCATAAAAATTCAATTGTTTATGCGAAATTGTTTTATAAAATCACAAGATATAAAAAGTAAATTAAATATGGAAAGACTTCGACAAATTGAAGAAAGTAGACATAGATTAAAACCAATTTGAATAAAAAATCAAAAGTATCATTTTTTAGGGAAATATGTCTCAGTTATTTTCTTTTGCACTTCTTTACCATTGTTGCCTAGCTTGTGCTATTTTTCTTATTTCTTTCCATTATGTTCCTCTTCTTTCCGCTGCTTGATGTACTTGCTCGTTCCAACCCTTCCCTGGTCTTCCTAAGTCCCTCTATCTTTCTTAGGTATCTCATTTATATTACATTGGTTTTGCTGTTATTATTCTCTGTAGTTACTCATGATATACTACTATATAGCAGTTAATGTCTTTTATATACTTCGTTTTTTTGTAATCTCTCTTTTCTCTAAGAATATTTTTATTGTAATGTAGATCATTGCTGCTTTGCCTAGTTTTTCACCTTTTTCTGATTCTATCTTCCCTGTTTCTCTATTGTTGATCCCAGGTATTTAACTATTTTGTGATTATATTTATCTTTTCCAGCTCCTCTTTGAATATTTCCAGGTTTTCTTCTGAATCTGCTATTAGTGTTATGTCGTCAGTAAACATTAATATTTGCATTTTTAATAATTCCATATTTCTATACCCTATATTTGTGTTCTCGGCTCTTTGTTTGCTATTTCTTATTTCTTCGTCATTAAGTGATGCAAATAGTAAAGGGCTTAATATACAACCTTGTTTCAGTCCTGTTTTGGTCTTGAACTCCTCTAATTCTTTATTTCCTATTCTTACTTTATTTTTGTTATTTCTTTACTATATTTATTATGCCTTCTCTCTTCCTACCCTGTAATATGCTTTTTTAGGTCGATGAAGCATATGTGTAATTCTTTTCCCTTTTTAATCATCTTTTCTGTTAGTTGTCTCATTATGTATATTAAGTCTTATTTGCTTCTATTTTTCTGAATCCGTGTTGTTCTTCTCCCAGCAGTCGATCTAATTTTCCTTTTATGCTTGCTTCTATTAACCTAGTAAAAAATTTCCCTGGTTTGCTTGTGAGTGTAATACCCCTATAGTTGTCACATATTTTTGTGTCTCCGTTTTTGTGTACTGATATTATAATTCCCTTGTTCCATTCCTCGGGTATCTTGTGATTCTTAATAATGTCATTTACTATTTCCAAGAATTCTTCCTTCCCTTTTCCCCCATATATATCATCATTTCGGCTGTGATGTAGTTTCTTCCATTTTGATTTCCATGCTCATTGTTCTGTTTTTGTATATTATGTTTTTTTCCGTTTTATTAATTTCTTCTATTAATTCCTCTTCTTTTACTTTAATACTTCTTACATTCCAATGGGAACATGGATTTGTTTTAATGTGACATTCTCGACTTTCTTTTGTTCTTGGTTTACCTCTGCTGCCAAGACTTTTGTTATATTATTTTTTTATTAATTTGCTGTTCTTAATTTTCCACTCTGTTTCCAGGTTATCGATTCTTTTTAACATCCCTTTCTTTTCTAGCAACCACTTTTCTTCTTTATTATTAATTTTTTACTTTAGTTTTCTGATTGGTTTTGTATTGGTAGATTATTTGTATCTTTAATATTTAAATGGTCAGGGTAAACAAATGTTTAAAACTAATGGGCCAATGTTTCGTTCGATTTATTCAAACTTCTTTAGGGCTACACTGTAGTAAAAAGATTCTTCTATTCTCGAAATTCGCTAGTTTCACTTTAAGTTGTGAGGTCCTTTTCACGTTTTAGTCTGTAAATTACTAAATAACAGTAGACATTCTGGGTAATTACTTGTAAATCTAGGGCATTAGCGGCAATTATATCAAGTGTAATAATAGCTGTTCATTATAATTTGGCTGAATATTGCCATTTGACTTAACATGATCTGGTATATCAAAAAAGAATAGTAATTTACTTACAGACAACCATTTTAATCTTAACTAATTAAAATCATACCTGCTAAAATGTCAAAATATGATGAAGTTTGTTTCAGCGGCGCTGGGACTATATTACTCCTCTCCATCTGGGAGAAGAATGCGGGTGCAGACAATAAAGCTACCGATACGACTGTCGTCTGTATAGCAGTTTTATAATTGCCACCTTAAAATGGTTTTCTTGATCGTTTCTTTTACAATATTAGATATTGAAGGAGTAAATATTTTTCACTTATGATTTAGGGGGTGTTTGTTTCGAAGTATCACATTATATCTTTCGTTCTTAGTTCTTGCACTGACCTTTCCAATACTACGGCTGGACAATTTCTATATCTTGCGGAGTGATTTCCTCCCGTAGTTTATACCTTTGAAAGCTCTACAAATTCTACATCTTCGTGTAGTGGTTTGCAATAAGAGTAGGTCGGTGGATTTTTACATCTGAAAGATGAATGTTCTAGCTTCTGGCACCCGAAGCATTGCGATATACTGGGTTTATACTGATGAACTTCAACTTGGTAAAAGACAATTTTTACTTTTTTGGGTAACATAGTAACTTGAAATATTAAATACAAAAATAAATAATATAATGCCAAAAAGAGAATATTATGCAAATCCTAAGGTCGGATTCAACTCAAGTAAATCCTCAATGCTGCTCTTCCATACAACGAGATCAGTTGGCCTCTCCGTTTGGTTTTTATTCGCCGGATTTCAATGGCATAGTGATTTTCTTAGATTGTCTAGAATCTCCTTAACCCTGCAATGGATTAAATTCCGATAGCAAATAACACCTTTGTGTAATTAGCTGACTAATGTATTAAAACCTCTGCATCATTATCTAGAAATTTACTAAGCTCTAACAGTCTGACTGGCTGCTTATCATTAATTGCTTGGAACATAAATATTTCGTTTACCTTTTACATCATCTCAACTTTTATCAAATCTGATGTACGAATTCGAAATAGCAAAAGAATTTAATTTATCAAAATTAACGCCGTCACACCTTTTAACAATGAAAAAAATATGGCAGAGGTTTCACCGTTCTTTCATAATTTCGAGTACATTGCGTGTCCGTGGCGCCGAATAATTTTATAAAGAGGTTTATTTTGGTTGGGTTTTTGGATGAGGTTGCCATGCAGTTCCCAAGAGATGAGCAGAAATACAGATCGACTGCAACAATGCTTCCGTACTGCAGCATCTATATACAACACGAGGTCGTCAGGTATCCGCAGAACACTGTTAAAGACCAACTCACGCGTGGCCATCCATTTCATGGTACGGTACCATTGATACCTTCTTACTCGAGGTTTACTCCTCTAGATCCACCATGTTCTACAGAAACGATGACCTCTTGTAGGTTATACCTATAATATGCATGCCGGTCTTGGAGGACAAACTAGGGTGACACCTAACCACGACTAGCTAGGGCACTTTTAAGACGCTGCACACCCTCTGTGGACAGAATCATTCGTTAAAATCGTTATCAGTGAAACAAACTTAGTAATTATCAATACTTTACCTACTATTTCATAATATTTCGCCAAGAGATAAATGAGAAAATTATTCAAGAAATAGAACAACTAGATCCTATTATTATTATTTATCTAAAAGTCTACTGTTGCTTTTAGTTAAACTTTTCTTTTCTACTACTTGGCCTGGAGAAATACACTGCCAGTTTTCCGCTACATAAGAAAGCTCAGTGATTGTATTACTACCATCCCAAAAGTTTATGATGGACGGTAGCCTTTGTCCTCGGAAAGCATGTACATTTTTTCCGACTTCTGTAACTGAAGTGTAACATTTCATCGAATTTATAATTGATATATGATATACACTTTTCTGAAAATAGGTGTTTTCTATTTAAATTTACTTTCATGTATAATTTTATTGAAAAAAGGCTCACTGTTAGTAACTCTAGAATAATACATTATTATATATATTGTATAATTATTGATAATTTTATAAGTTCGTAAAACCTTTCATTTACTGCCATCAAATTGAAATCTATATATTATAAAAGAACACCAAATGTAATAAAATTATATGTCAGGCTGGCATTTTAATTAAAAGCTTTTGTCAATTGAAGGTATCCAGAAGGATAACTTAGATACAGGTAACAAGTATAATTCCAGTTTATTGGAAATAAACCATTCCATCGTCAATACGATGAAAATATGTCGGCTAATATGTTTTGCTTATTCAGGCATCGTTCGTACTATGATTAGATTCTTAAATGTAAAAAACTTTGTCTTGCTTAAATTCATAGGGAAAGGTGTGTTGAATGATATAAAAATATTGTTTACATAGGTTAAATAAAATATATCTCTAATGAAGAACTTCAATAAGAATAAACTGCATCACAATTTCAATTTTCAACGTATTTTCCAAACGGTTTCCTATGATATTATATTAAATTACTTTCATTATACAAAGATTTATGTTGTAACGCCATTGCGTTAGAAAAGAGACTACGCGAATTGTTTTGGGTCATTACCCAAAACAAATTGCGTAGTTTCTTTTTGAAGCATTACAAGCAAGGGGATAAAACATTTGTCTTTCATTATACATCAGAGAGTAATCGGCTTAAATATTCATAAAAAGAGTATTGTAAAATGAAAAGGCTTTTGTGTTCAATATAGAATCACACAAGTGTTGCTGGAAAAGTTTAAGTTAACCTTATAGCACCAACTTGGCAACTTCCAACTTTCATCTCTTGACCTAAAAAGATGATAACATTAAAGGTTAAAGCGGTTGGATAGATGGACTGGTGTTCGATTTGACAGAACAGCTAAACAACTTGGTACTCTTTTCCTATTACTTCTACAGTAAAAAAAAACTTTTAATAATCATCTAAGATAAACAAATGGGATATTAATTAGTAACCAGACTATTAATGATAGGATAAACAAAATAAATTTAATACCTAGAAGACCTATTCCTGGTACTATGCTTTACATTACATCAAACCACATCAAACGGACGCGCTTAACTTCACAGAGTTATATCAGGATTGTGTGGTTTCATGTACGTTCTACTTAATGTAACACACCAAACACTATTTAAGAGTTTGATAGATTTTGTAAAAAAATCTGTGGTGGTTAGGATTGGAATCAGTACAGATAACAGAAGTGGACCCGTTAAAATTTCTGACATCAGCTAAAAAAAAATTTCGTAAGAGAAGTATATATAGCACATGACAGTATGATACAAAATAATCTTTTGCCAGCACCAGAAATTATTTATTGGAGTGTAAATTTCGTTTCATGGATTGGTCAAAGTTAATTCCTAGCCCAAATCAAATTATTTAACATGCGTAGGTTAACCTTGACCATAATGTAAGGACCTTAATTCAGCATGAACTCTATAAGAACTAATACAAAGTATGAGTCTTAATGCAAAGTATATCATTAGTCACGCTGTGCTCTTATTGTAAATTTTTTATTGTAATTTAGAAGTAACTACAATGTGTTTATTATGTTTATTATTATGTAGAACTGAATTAATAATTATATTAACATTATAAAAACCTTTTAGAGTTATTTTGTGTGTTAAAATTAAACCCTAATAAATATATTTGAATTAAAACCCTTGTTATTTTCGATATTAATTTATTCGGTTTTCTGTTTTCTGACACGTATTTCGGTTTCTTACAACCATTATTAAAGTATATTACAAGGTATACAGGGAAGGAATAAGTAATAATAATAATAAAATTATACCTACATAAAAGCATAAGAAATATATTTCTTGTAATAAATTCCGAGTAATCTCATATCGTAAATAATATCATAAATCACTAGTTTATATATCCGTTCCAAAATAACCAATACATGTATCAATAAATCTTTAATCTATTAATTTAAATATAGAATCATAATATTGGCATTAGATACACTATATATACTATAGAGATGGTTTATTAATATACATAAATATTACTACCATTCTTATATATAACTTTTCAAGTTATATATAAGAATACATTTAAACATTACTTTATAATTTGTTATATACTGAGATACAACATTATTAAATTATCAAAATTACCAAGATGTTAAGTAGTCGAATTAATTTTATAAATACAATGTTTGCATCAGAGATATAAAATCAGATTACCTCAAAAAACAAAATTAATTGATTATTAAGTTTAGCGGGTTTAAAACAAAAAATCTAATTACTGTTATTTTGTTATAATTGCATAGGTATAAATACAAATTATCGGCCTTTACTAATAACTATATCTAGTTGTTATTATTGAAGTATTTTATTCAGCTTTTAAATAATTATAAGAAAAGGTAATAATATACATCATTTTCAAACAGACACCGCTCGTTATAGGTCATGTAATGTAATATATAACAAACGAGATGAAAGTTGTAAACAACGTAGTACATTCAGGAAATGCCTACAATGCATAACCAATATAACGGGCTGCACAGAGAGGTTTGATTTATTTTATTCAAAATCCTTAAACATTAATTTCAAATATAGTAATCATTGAAGTGATTGATTAGCAATTTTTTTAATGGAAAACATTACTAGTCTAATAAAGCATGGGTGTTCCAAATAGTACAAATTAGTTATATAAATATCCTAATTGGTTTGAATTACTTTTACAAAAAATTACAGTTAAACTTTTTATTGTATGTTTGGTTAGATACAGACGAATGCGTACAATGAAATGTAAAATGTATTTTTTTAAATAAAACAAATGACAAACAAAATTCAACTTAAAAATTCTCATGTACGTAATATACGTAAAAAAAAATCTATATACTATGAAACTATGTTTAAAAAATGGTGATGTGGATATCAAGTTACTTTCACCGATATATAACCACATATAAGTATTAAAAGAGTTAGTTGTATTCTTGAACTTTATTTAATATTTGAGAATTCAGTACGTAAGAGGAAAGTTACTAAATGTTAGTTTTATTGGAAGCTAGAACATTAAAAATTCTAAAAAAAATAAAAATGTTTATCTTATAATACATTACAATAATGAACATTTCCCAAATATACGTAAAATATGTTTTGATCTTTGTATCTGTTTGCTGAAATGGCAAAATCTTAATCCTATCATTTTATATCAACATCAAATTATACTGGGTGTTCAATTTAAGACTTTGAAATATCTCGAAAACTACACATCGAATAAAAAAAAATTTGAATTAAAATTTGTTTGCCTCGGAGGGGGACATCTAATGATACAAAACTCGACCCACTACCCTTAACCCCCTAGGGTTAAGAAATAGAAAAGTTAAATAGGAACCCCCATTTTTTTGTACCGATTTGAATACTCCGGGAAAAAATAAGAAAGTTTTATCTGAATTTTACTATAATCGACAAAATTCAAAATTGGCATAAATCGTTGAAAAATTTCCTGAGAAACATGAGAGGGTTTGTAAAATAAGGTTCCCTATGCTGATGAGAAATAATGCGACGTGCTGGGAGAAATGTAAATCACGGGGGTTGAGGGTAGTCGGTCGAGTTTCATATCATCTATTCGAAGCGAACAAATTTGAATTATATTTTTTATTTTATTCGATGTGTAGTTTTCGAGATAGTTCAATGTCTTCACTTAAATTGAACATCCTATATACATTACTCGGTTTCATGCATTATTCTCTTTTATCAATGTGACATTAGAATAGACATATTTTTATTGATTTTCTTAATATCATGACGATCTAAATAAAACTTTGATTAAAATAATATATCTCGTCAACAAAAAATCTCAATTATGTTACATAATTCTTATATATCTTTGAAAACCTATTTCCTTCAATCATAATATTTGTCCAATAAGGTTTATTTCATGTGACAGGCTTCTTCATGAATTTATTAGATATTTACTAGGCCATATTAATTATGAAGCCTATAAAGCCAATTGATTTAAATATTTATTTGAACTTGAGCAATAAAACTTAACATAAACGTAATTATTATAAGTTAGATATCCATTTAAAGTCGTTCAAAATTGTGTTGACATGGGTTAAATAAGCAATTAATTATATATATTTTTAAGTTCACAAGTAAAATGTAGGTTACCTTATATATCTATATTCATTTTAGTATATGACCAAAACAAAGCCAGATGTCAATATTATTATTATTTTTTTAAATAAAACTTATTCAGTTTCTTATTCCCTTTAACTTTTGTTTGAAAAGTTAAAGGGATTGAAAGTCGTCTATTAATAAGCGATTGGATATGAAGGCTACAAGATCATAATTGATTGATTTTGATGGGATTCCCCATTTAAAAGCAATACATTTTAAAATTTTTATTAGATCTTGTCTAATTTGGTTTTCAGATATAACTGATGAGGGCTCCAAACCTCAGATGCGTACTCCAAGATAAAGCGAACAAATGAACAGTATAATCATTTTAACGTACTAACGAAAACGTTTTTACCAACTCTACATAGAATGAAACCTTTGGATACACCGTTAATTCTAACACATTGATTCATATCAGAAATTAAGCTGCTGATCCAATTGACAATGCTAGGGTTGGAACCAAGAACATTAAGTTAATTAATTAATATCTTGTGGCTCACCCTGTCAAAAGCTTTTATCAAACCAGTATAAATAATATTTAATTGATTGCGATTTCATGAACTCCGTCCAGCTTCATCCATTCAAAATTGTTTGTATGTTTTTTTTATAATATGTTTATATATTAATACGTAATTTGTTTGGAAAGGAAGCTACAGTACAATAAACATAAACACAAAATTTTGTATCAAAATTAAGTTGGTTATGATAGATTTTCTTTTCCGAAAACCATATTGCTGATCTGATATAAAATTATTACAAAACCAACGCATCTGTTGTGATAGAATTAAGTCTAAAATTTTAGGAATCACAGATTGTAAACTTACATCCCTATAATCTTACCAAATTTGAAAATAGGTGTTTACGTTTTCATAAATTGAGAAATGTTTCCTGTTTAATTGACATATTAAATATAAGGGTGATTGGACAAGTTACTGCAAAGATACAATTTTTCAATAATACACTTAGGATTCCATCTGGATTACAAGTAAAAGCACATTTCAAATTGTTAATTGCTTCAAACATTTCAGACGAGCTTACACTAAATTTACAATTAAAATTTATAGTTGAATCAGATATAAATTGAGGAACTTCATCGAAATCAGTTGTAAATGAATCGTCAAAATGTTTTGCAAAATAATTAACTGTTTGCAGCATATTGGTACTAGTATTGCCCTTACATTTCATTATAACTGGTATAGCTTTAACTTCCTTCTTTTATTTTAAAGAAGACCAAAAGTTATTAGAATAATTTTTAATATTTTACTCAATTATGAACATGTAGTCCAAATATTTTAGTTTTTTTACTGCACTAGTTCCTTAATCGTTGAAAAATTAAATAAACATAATATGCCGACGTTGATTTATATTTTTTATGAGCATGTTTCTTAACAGAGACTAAATTAATTAATTCTCGGGTAAACCATTTGGAGTAATTATATTTTTGAAAGACACATTTATTCCCTCAACCTAGTATATAAATCATACCTGTAAATTGTAAGAATTATTTTTCATCTACCTGAAGAAGCCAATGTGTGGTGAAACATTGTCGTAGAATAATAAAAACACATTTGAAAGCATATAATGTGTGATAAGGATTTTATACAACTAACAGCCTCATCAATCCAGTATTTATTGATAACATATTTACGACAGAGAATGAAAACTTTGAACAATTTCCTTACAGAGTTTAAAAATTCTGACCAGTTGACAAATGATAAATATTTTCTATATAATTGGCTTGTGCGAAAATTCTTTGAGTATAATTGGCTTGCACGAAACTAAAACTGGAACTTTCATACGCTATTTTTGTTAATTGATCAATTGAATATGCAATATGGTGCAAAGAGTCAGTTAATACGGAATCAATAGCAGCACTAACTTCTGTACAATCACTATAACCAAACAACAAGTCTAGAAATACACAACGATTGTTCGGACACTTGTTTCGTTGATGCATATTCAAAAAAAGAATCTGTTTTTATCAGGAATTTTGGTTTGAATTAAAATTTATATCCTCTTCTAAATTGTCTTCACTTCTATGCTACAACGTATCTTTTTAGTATTATTTATATTAGCTGATATTTATTACATTATTTTTTGGTTTAATAGCATGATAAAACTTTTTAACATGTTTGCTTGATAGGTTTTAAAATTACAAATTATTCTATTATTATATTTTATTTTGTGTATCCTTGTCCATTTGGTAGTAACAACAAGTAGGACATCAATATTTCCATTCCACTATTAATTCAAAAGTGTTGGGTATTTTCCTTTGCTCGAATGCTTTAAATGCATACTTCTAATAAGGCAAGGAAATAATAAACAGCAGTATTGAGCATATTTTAGAAGTCCCTTCGAATATTTTTAAGAATACAAAATGAAAAAGATCATCAACAATTAAAAATTTAACCATTAACCAAATTTTGGATATATTGGATAATAAATGAAATTATCTACATGATTTTTAATTGTATTGCAAATCAAATTTTTAATTATAAAAGTGTACTTTTGACCAATTTAAATTATGCTTTCATAATATAGTATATAAATGTTAGTTAGCCGAGAAAAATGAATTTCTACAAATCGAATAGAAATTAGTTTAAATTAATAATATTTAGGTAACATGTAGTATGAGGTACGATATTTTTGAAAGCCAGATTATTGGTTGTTAACTTTATGAAATTTTAGCTGAAAACTCAATTAATTAAAAATTCGATCGAATTTTAGGTATAAAATACATAAGCACGGTCAGTTTTTACATATGTAATGGATTTTTTTGAAGTACATGGGAGTTTGTTAAATTCTTTTAATGCATATTTTACCTATACATAGTTGTTATACCAAAAATAAACATCATAGCTGATTTCAATTGATTTTTAGGTAATTTCATAATTTCAAGTCGAATTAGAACTCATATTAGCTAAACGCTTCATTATTGATTATTTAAAGATTATTGTCTGTACATACATCATTCAGCTTACTTAAAACTGAAGCATTTACAATTTTGATATTTTCTGTACTAAGGCCGATAAAGAAATATATTACCTGAAAATTTTTTGTTATAGTAAAACGACTGATAGTTAAAACAAGCACGAATCTGGGATTATATTTTACGTTTCTTAAATTTACTATGATAAGAAAACATACCATAAATCATATTTTACATTAAAAGATAGAGAAAATCTGTTTACTACTACTACTACTAAAGATCTTTATTTACAGGAAAAAAAAAACAAATACAATCAATTCTGATGTAATAGTGAACCATGGTTTCTAGTTAGCAGTTCAATGGTGACCCGCAGTCTTTCAGCCTGGAATTATCTGTCATAAATACAAGCGTCATGAATGCTATTGCCTTATTGAGTTAACTGTCAATGTTCTTCAAACGCCATGGTCACTAATGTCATTATAAAATGAGGAAAAGAATTGATAGATTGTGATTTCAGGGTGCTTAAATCGAGGTGTAGTAAGGGGATTACGGTGAATACACATATAGTTGAGGATCTCTAGATTATGTGCGATTGTAGCAAATGTTTGAGGCGACGAATGTAAAACTGTTTATTATTTTTGATTATTATTATTGTATTTAATGATTCCCTTAAAGCTAACAGCCTGATACATACTTTACAATTTATTTTATTATAGTTTGAGGTATTGTATGACAGAGGAGTAAATTGAAGAAGATTAAATAGAAATTCAGGGATCAAGATAACGAAGAAAGAAATTTAAGAATGACTATATTACAGTCTGCTGATTCCACATCTAAGAAAAACAAAGAAGCACAAAATCATAATATGAAAAATCAGAAACTACCCAAACCGCAATGGTCCTGACCTCATCAGAATGCTGATTTAGATGATGAACCAATTGTTATGATAGACATGATAGATTCACTAACAGAACTTCCAGTGCCAAAAGATGAACTTTTCTTTGGTGTTCCTGTTGTAGCCTCCAATAATACTATGTCTCAATATAAGTTATAATATTAAGTCAAATTGGCACCAGGTAAATCAAAACGTGACAGAGCTGCAATAACTGCTGTCAATATGTTTTTGCATGATACAACTTCTACTACAAGAGAGAAGGATTGGTTAAAGGCTGCCAATGATGAAACTCTGACCAGAATATAGCAGGAAAGGTGAAAATGTCAGCACCAAGGCTTCAGTATTATCGCAAATAAATATGTTGTAATGTTTAATTTTTAAATAAGGTTTATAGAGATTAAATGCTTCCATTATTGAAAAAAATATATGTAAGCTCAACGCTAATGGATTTAAAGTCTTTATTTTGATCACAAGAGTGATTGGTACTAATAATTTTTAATACAACTTAGTTTGCACATACATTTTGTATCTTTAGATGCAATAATTTTTTGATAATAGTAAAATATACACATTAATTGACTGCAAAGTTTTGATAAACAGGATTTAGTATAATTACAGAAAGACTTTTTTAAATGCAATAGAAAACTAATACATTAACCTTCTACACAATATGGATCTTTAATAATATCTACCAGTTTAGCTAGTAAATGTACCAAAGTTTGTGTATATCCACAACAATAAGCTTTATAACACAATAAATCATTGGTTTAAGCAACTACTTACATAGCTACTGGAAGTCGGTAGTTTATTATATTTTTTTGCTATTGCGATATACTCATAATAACAACAACCAACTGGATTTCAGGGAGATCTATCATCAATAGCAAACCTAGAGTTTGATAGTTACAATACAATTTTAATTGTAGGTTTTAATATCATACGTATAAATGATCAAAAACATGATTCAAAGAAACCCGCTGGTAATTTTTGTGACTCAAGCATAAAGTGTTTCCAGAAAATAAAAATGATATATGTACATGATCATTATATATGAAACAGCAACAGTCATCTTATTTTCCTAAGAATGTGTTTAACGTCAGTCGGCCGAGTAACTATAGATTTACGAACCCAGATATTTTCTCTCTTTTCTTATTTTATTATTTCTACCTTGTAATACAAACTATAATAATTGAACATTTTAATCTGGGTTATTTATATATAATATAAATGAATAATAATAATAATAATCACTACTGCTGCCTGCTCATTATTTCCATAGTAATAGCACTATTATAGTGTATTGTACTTACGGAAAACCAGTTTTTTCTTTACATTAATCATAAATTACATTTACAATTAAAATATACATAATTGAAAATATATCCAAATAATGCCTATATTTTCCTAGTAGTCTTAATCTTCTTTTCCCCTAATATATAATATACTTACTAGAATATTATAGCTATGTTATAAGATTACATATAACATAATATATTTGATATATGTAGCAGTTTATTTTTATTTACAACATTTAACCGTAAAAATATAACACTATTTACATATATTAATTCTAAAAAAAATCCAAATTGCTTATTATTTATTAGTTATGTCATAAAAATCGGTAGCACCTGTAATGGAGATATAATTAATTTCACAATAATTTATATGTGGCAATATAATTAATGATACGAGCATATTCATAAATTATGTAAATGCGAACAATTATATAAATACACTAATGTATTGCACAAACAGCGGGCAATTATAGATTTTTTTTTTCATTCGCCGAGAATGAAACGTACCTTTCAGTTTTATTGTTTCGATTCAGAAATAACACAACATACGGTACACTCGAGTCAGAATGTTAATTACATTATTCATTCATGTTATATAATACAAATCTAAATACAATTTTATTATAAATTATTTTTACATGATTCATTAATAAGTTATATAAAAGAAATATTGTTAAGAAAAATGTGTTGCAAATTATCCACAATGTAAAAATATAAAATTTTGTTCTCCTAATTTAAATTAGGATAATATGTTTAGCAAAAAATTGTATAATTGAATGATTTTTAAACAAAGCCTTAGTCTATCTATTATTCATTTTGTTTAATCTAAAACAGAATGAAAATAGAGTAGATTCTATTAACAAAATATTTAATTTACAATACTATTAATGTTTTATTAATCATTAAAAAGATGTTAAGCTTTTTAAAACAAATTAAATAATTTCATAAGTTTAGAGTGGTTTTATTACATTAATTAATTTGGGTTCACCTGCAGACAATGCCAACTGGCACCAAACAATTGGTGGGTCAATGTAAGTGGTTGGTCTATAATAGGATGTCCTAGTCCTTTAATTAACAAAATAGTTTATTAATAGACACGCGCATCAAACGATACTTTCTAATGTCATGAAATCATTGTTATGAAAATAACAGGCTCATACCAAGATTCAATGTACAAGTAATAACATATTTCGATCCTAATATAATTCTTTTTTTTAATTTTAAAGTAATAATAAACTAAATTAATATTTTACAGACTTGATGTTATGGTATCTCTTATTAGCTGTGTAGGGAACAGTATCCTAAAAATTATATTTTAAAAGAACAGTAATTAAAATCTTATTTAAAAATATATAAAAATAAATATATAAAACCAGTGGCATAGGTAAAGATTCCAAATATTTAAAAGTTCTAAATTTCTTAATTGTTTTTATATTCAAACAATTGGTTTTACCAACAAAGAAAAACAGCTTTTAACATTTTTAGTGAAGTTTCAATTTCAAGATTTTTTATTTATTTTCTTTATAAAATTTAAATTTTTATTACAATGGCGAAAAGTAGTAAAACATAATTTCAATTTATAAAAGAATGTTTTTTTTGTTCTTACAAGACTAATATGTTTTGTTAATGTTCAACAATTTCTACGTACTTTGTACTACTGTATCTTTTTGAGATTTTTTTTACATAGTATTCTAATTGTTTATTAAGCAAATTATTAATTGATTTATATACTTTTGGCTTTCCTGTTTCATTCTCTATTATTTTTCTTTTAAATCTCATTAAGTGAAGCCAATAATGAAAGATTGTAAAATGAGAGTAACATACTGAAAGGGATACTAGTATGCACCTAAATAAACTAAAAAGACTTCACACACATAGGTCTTCAAAATACTAGTTTTAGATATGAGGAGTGTTATGCTATTCGCCTATTTTATTTGATAATATCTTGCACTTAATTATTTTAGTTGAATGATGTTTTGAGTTATTTAATCAATATTTCACCTTTTTAGTTCTAAGGTCTCTGATAAATGTTTATTCTAATAAAGCCTTCTATTGGTCATTCAAACTAACCGCAGTATCTTTCTAATTATGTTTGGAAGAATTATAAAAAAAAAACCAAAATCACACAATAGTGTCATATTAAAATTATTACCTACTCCTAGAAACCCATAGATTCTAAATAAAGCTATTAATGACAATGTCAAAAAATTTCATTCTTTATTTGACTCACGATCTTCGTCTGAAAGTTGGGATATATGCAATAGGGTTCTAGATTCTACAGAAACCATCATCTTTAAAATCAACTCGTATTATAAGGGACTTTCATTCAACGTTTTTTCGCAACGTCCAATTTGCCATTTCTCTTGCGCATAAATCAGGCCGAATTTGATCAATGGTTTGGATTATGTTGGCTTTGAGGGCCGCTGTGATTTGGGACTTATTCGGATAGACCTGAGGCTTTAGAAAACCCCACAAGAAAGTGTCAAATAGGGTAAAATCGCACGATCTCAGTGGCGAGTTAACATTACCTCCACCTGCGATGATCATGCCCTCAAATTGATTGTGAAGAATGTCCAATGTGATATAAGCTGTGTGGCACGTAACGCCGTCCTGTTGAAACCACACGCCGTTAGTGTCAATATCATCCAATTTAGGTCAAAAAAAGTTGGTCGCTCTTGGTTCTCGTGTGGATTAGTATCATCCCAAATTCGACAATTATGTTTCTTGACGTACCCAATTATCTATAAATGGGCCTGATCACAGAATTTTTTTTTGAAAATTATGGCCAGTTTATAACTGCTCCGGGGCCCAAACAGCGAATGCATGTAGTTGACCTTTAGCTCTTAGGTCAATTGAATTTTGTACTGGTGCAGTCCCAAGTCGTGACACAAAATTCGCCAAATTGTAGGCTGTGAAAGTTTTTATGAGCGACGCGAACACACTTGCTTCTTCTGCTCACTCTCGTGGACATCGTCGATGTTTTTGGCAGATCTTGCGTTTCGTCGTCGTACGGGTATTACTGAACCAGTGGACTCAAATTTATTCACCACACTGCGAATAATCCTCTCGGTAGGATGATTACTCATTTTGATTTAAAAAGATTATCATTTTCACGTGTTGTTGAACGCTATATCTCTCCATAAAGATTTGGCAAAACAAACTAAATAAATTACTGCTAATTCGACAGTTATTGCTTCAACAATATGGCTGGTATCAACTGTCAAAGTCCCTATTGGAAGACCTTTTACATGTAGTCATAGCGTGATGATACAAGCAAACCCTTTTACGTAGATTGATGGGATAACTAACTCAATAACGACTAATTTAAACATCCTAAATTTCCTTAGTTGGGAATATGTGATTGCATAAGTTTATAACACTTTTATAAATAATGCAAGAAGCAGCTAAGAATATTTAAAATTGAATTCAATAAGGGTCATTTATAAATACTTAAAAATATCTTTTATAGGTAATCATCACTTTGCTATTACCAAAATCCGTGTCTAGTGTTTCAATAAGAAACATGCGAATTATTTAAGCCGTTTCCTGGAATGCCCGTATTTCTTACGATTATTATTACTACTTTATATAAGTGCTGAAATTCTGAAACTCAAAATTAAATAAATTTACACATTCGTCATTACCTTTTAATAACATATGCACATGACTCATATAATGAGTATATATTATATATGCATAGTTGACTGATATTTTGTTTTAAGCTTTCAATATTTGACTAATGCTGTTGATTAGTGTTGATGTTGCTGGTTTGCTTCAATACAATATTGGTTTTGTCCTACAAACGAGATTATCATCGATTCAAGTCACCAGTTCCTCAATATAAAATGGAGGTATTGACCAGAACTAGTGTCATAAGTTGCTTATGTATTTCTTGTTCTGCAGTAGAAGCAGATAATCACCTTATTATGGCAAAAAGGTCACAATTTTAGATTAAAAACCCATCACAATGTTACCTATTTGTCATAGATAGATGGGTTATCAGAGTGTTACCTATATATGAGATTATCGTTGGTATCTGTTCCTATTGTAATAAATACACAATTAACTGATAGATAAAAATATGGTTACACCAAGTAAAGTTATCCATAATGCTCATATTTGAACCGATTAAAATCCTAATATCATTACAGGAATCTGGAGAGCAGACAAATTATTGAATAAAAATTTATTATTTCAATGAACCAGCCTCTGCTTTCGTAAATCTATAAATTATCTTTCAGACAATATAATATGCAACACACAAGGTTCCATTCTGATAGTACTTTAGCTCATTTTTATTGCCTTTAGAATAAATTAAACAAACACTTTTTCACGTATATTGGGAGGAAGAGCTGAACCTTTGGTATGATTCCATGATCTAAACGCAACATATTTCTTTATTTATGTATACTTGAATGAATTAGTCTATGTTACTTGTATAAATAGTTTGTATGACCCGCATCTAAGTATTAATTAATTCTTCCAACATTGAACTCCGTTATTCTCCATTTGGGTCTGCTGGAAAAACCAACAGCAGTGAAAAATTTGCACCTAGATGGCGCCACTTAAGTTAATGTTAATGACACGAAACAGTTTAGGAATGAGGTGAAGTTATTGTGTAGCTACAAATACGATAATCTTCTTTCTATTTGTGGATATTATCCTACTTATTGCATAATGTACGAGTATATAAACGGTGATGCTTTGAACTACACATTAGAGAATCAGAAGGAGAATTTAAACTGAAGGGATCGAATTAGGATTATGTGCGGGACTGTTGCTTTCTTTATAATTTACTAATAAACCGAAGTTAGAAAATGTTGGTATAATAAAGCTTTCGCCCAACAAGAATACTTCGGTGAAACCACGATCATTGGAACGTCAGATCAGAGGTAACTGAAAAAAACGGACACCATCAGTTTTGGCGTTGTTATCTTGAAACTGCTCACAGCCTTACCTCCGCTGGATGAAAACAGGAATGCTTGTGATTTGATCACCCATGTAGAAGACATGTATGATAACAACTCCATAGCCCCACTGCTCGATTTGTCCGCTGGATCCTGGATGAAAGGCGATACCAACACTGCAAAGGAACTCTTCAAGGTCGCCAGCCGCGCTTGGGTGAGAAGAAACACTTCCCCATTTTAGTGGAAGGCGCAGTCCTCGTTAACAAATTAGTCTCTACCTGATTTATGTGTGTAGGTAACTCGAGGTAAAATCACGTTATTGCAATAATAATAAGCTTGTATTATAACACTAACCATGAGAAGTAAGATTATACATAATTTTATCTAGAAGTAATTGTATAAGTATGTTAGACCATTTCATTGGCGTTATTGTTGTTAGATTTTATTAAATTATACTAAAAAAAACTTGACATTTACCCTTCTAATTGTAATAAAATAAGGCAAACGTATTGATTAATTAAAAATAAAAACTATTTGTCCTCAAGTCTAGAACGATTTTGTCATTTCAATAAAATGAAACGCTGAGCATCTTATTTAAGCTTTATTAAAAAGCCTTTCCATCCAAAAATGTTACTTTGTCAATTTTCCTTTATTCAAACTTTGTTATTAAAGGCATTGCAAACCACGAAGCGATCAGTAATTAGAGTTAATATGTATATGTAGGGTGGGCGAGTGGCCTCTATTTTACATTCCAGCTAGTAAAAAATCATCAAAAATTATTTGAAATATTTGTATAATCAATTAAAAAATGCAATTATTTTGTGTTTGTTTACATTTTACAACTTGTAACTAGATTATGTTTTACTGATTGGAGGGTGGCATAGAGGCCACCCACCCACCCTACATATACATAATAACTTAAATTGCTAATCGTTGATGATTTTGCTGCTAAAAACAGTCAAACCCTTTATGAAATAAAAAATCAAAATTAAAGTTTAAACAAAAATAATTTTCTATAACAATTATTATCTAATTTAGATTTAAAATCTGCCCACCCATCATGCATCAAATTTTTACTAATTTACTCACTCAAAAATTTTACCTTTTGAATTCCTATTTTATTCAAAAAGTTTTATAATTAGTTTCATTGGATACAGCGAGACGATAAGGAATTAAAGTTTATATGTACATGTAGGGTGGGTGGGTGGCCTCTATACCACCCTTTAATCAGTAAAACATCATCAAAAATTATTTGAAAAATTTATTTAAATACATGTAATAAATTTTGCAATCATGTTATGTTTATTTACGTTTTACAACTTTTAATTTATTTCGTATAAATTTTACGCATATATAAATTAATTGCCGTAAGAAAACATAGAAAGTGTTTCTTGTTTTTATTTAAAATTCCTATTTCGCTTTAATTACACCTCTTAACAAAATTCGAAGTGGGTATACTAAATTATTGCATTTATGCAAAATTAATTATAGCCCACCTTTTCGGATAAACACTTTAATATGTATCACTCAGCTCAGGTTATAAATATCAGTAATTTAAATAAGCTCTATATTAATTAATAGCACCGCGATATAAGACGGAAAAAAACGTAAGATATTCAAAATTAAAACATACACCCAACAAATATGGATAATGACTCACTACCCGTTAGTGTGGAAGATAAGAATAACGTGTATTGGATAATTAAAAATCTAATTATGTTTTAATAAATAATGTACTGAAGAAATAAAAAATACATACGTAATATACAATGATCGTATTTTAAACGTCTGTCAAATAGAATTAATATAATTTATTCAAGGATATGCAAATCGGCGTAATAAAATTACAAATGTCAATTATAAATTAAACGTGGATTACTAATACTGACAAGAACAAATTAATTATGTAAAATATCATTTTACAGGATACATTTTTCGCGTTGAATCTCCGTTTCCACATCTACGGACTGATGTAATGTATTGCGTGAATGAGATGCATCAAAGATATTACCTAACTTAATTAACTCATTTACATATTAATTCGTCTTAATGAAATCAATTAGAACCTTCTTAACTTACATCATAATTACAAATAAATACTCGCATATAATTAACGTTTCCTCCTCGAATCGGTAGGTACGCGTTTTTATGTAGCGACATGTCGAGAGTGTCTCTTTGGTGGTCTCATCTGGATATCCTTACATATATTTAAATTGAGTGGTACCTTTCGCTCCTAATGAGTGACCGAGCAGATCGTCTCATGTCAATCTTCATCCATCCTTTCGTTACTTCCAGCTGACTGGCGCTCGACAAATTTGCCATTGACGATGGTATTGACAAGATGTATTCAACCAAAGATGGATCAATGCGTCCTCCAACATTTACATACATCAGTTGAGCCTGATAATCTATTAGCAGATATCGGCATCCTAATGGGCACTGCGATTGATTTGCGAGACATTACCGAGACAATGTTGAATGCTGCAGCCTGGCGGCCATTAGCGTGGAAATGCCTCGTTCCTTACGATTCCTCACTTTGTGCAAGAACGTCGCTATATATAAACAGAAGACTTTAACTGATGTTTACACGGACCGAATTACCATCCTCATTATTTTTCTACATTAATTAATATTTAATTCAAACCACCGACTTTAACACTCGACTGAGCAATGTGCTAATAGAAAATGAACATAATTTTAGAACAATATCGATAATTACGCAGTAATTTATTTCTATTCCAAATCTAAAAGTGAACAGTTGCCAAAGGAATAAAACTGCATTTCTATTTTATAACTTTGGACGTTGCTTAAAATAACGCAGGGAATTATTTTGATGGCGGCCGGAAATCGAAATGCATCTTCTGTCCTGGATAGATGATAGGTTTAAGTATCACTTGAGTATAAATGGTGGATTTTATTTTCGCTGCATTTCGCGTATACTGAAATATTTATTAATCTTGAAATTATCTCCAGCGCATAAACTAATTGGATGACTGTGAAAAAATTGTTGTTTGTCTGCAAATCGGAAAATCGATTTATTAATGGTATCCATTCCACAGTAGGCATTTAATTAACGCAATAAATATATTATTATATTATTACAATGTAATATTAATAACTCCATCCTTATAAAGGTTAAAAATTTAATTTTAATATTTCATTATAGATGAGATCATTAAATGGTGAGTTATGACATCATAAAATATTTAATTATAATTATAATTAAAAACATTCAAATTCAAATATATAATTTATTATATTTACATACATTAAAATACTTTAGATATTAATACTTAAGTTTAATTACTTAAATTTGAATATGACAATTGTTTATTTTCAGCTGTAATAATTGATTGCAATTTATTCATAATCCAGCAGTTCTATCGCTTTAACGTTTAAAATGTATTATAATTATTAAAATATTTAATGAACTTACTGGTACATTTAATCGAATATAAATAGTTTTTCTTGCATATATATATTTTCGTAGCAATAACTTTAATATGTTGACATCATCTAAAACTACGTCTTCCTATATAGTAATTTTATTTATGCCAAGTGCATCCAAACTACACAAACATTTATTGAAAACAAACATGAACTGAGAAAACGGAAGAAAAATTAAAGATATTGATTTTTAGAATCCATCTAAAATATTTAATTGTATAAGCTTTGGTTTATGTATGTTTCTTTTATTTTTAAAACTTTTATTAGAGTAGTAGTAGTGTTTGGCAATCGAACGCGTGATCCTTTTCGCCGTGTTATTTGTGTTAAAAGTTCGTCCCCGTCATTCTAAAGCACCATAATTGTATCCCAATGGTGAATGGTACCGGTCACCCATCCAACTTCTAAACTAATGTTGCTGCACGATCTCTAACACTAGTTCGAGCGCAACCATCACCGGCAGTTGTTTGATTAGATTAGACGTTAAAGTAGAAATATAATTTAACTTTATCTTTACATAGCTCAAACTTTAAACTTATGTAGCTTTTATTTCATAGGATAATATCCGATATCATATAGAACATTAAAAAAAACTATCTTTTGGTTTAAACATTTTTAGTTATTGTTATTTTGGCCTTATTATAAAAATTTTATTGATTATTTTAAGAAGCAAAGAAATTAATTTCAAAATCAATTGACTTTCCAGTCCTTTTGTGATTATATAGTATTGATATATAGTGACTTAAAATGATAGCTGGTATGCCGGGAAACATAACATAACCTTTAAAATTGTTTAGTTCAGTACAGTCGAAAATGGCAATAGATTTCGATTTATGAATTTTAACATGGAAAAAAGTGTTGCAAGAGTATACGAATCTATTTGTTTCTTTCTCGGGAATGGTGTTATATCGTATGATGATTGTGAAATTTGGTTTAAGCTGTTTAAACGTGTTTAAACCAGGGACCAGGAGGGCCTAGAAAGTGCAACAATGGTTAGTACAAGAAGGTGCTTAACTAATTCGGCCCAAACACCGAAAAATCTTGCAGAACAGCTAAGAGTAATTCAGGAAATAATTTCCAAACAGAAACATAAAGTAAGATAAGAAGGAAAATAGGTTCCGCATAAACTCACTAAAACTAACAAAAATCAACGAGTGGCCACTTGTCTTTCACTTCTCCATAAAGCGCGTCGAAAGTCATTCTTGTGGAAAATCGTTCCAAGAGATTAAAAATGGATAGTCTATGAAAATCTGAAGCGCTTAAAGTCATTAGTGAATGGCCCAATCGCTTCAGAAAATAGGTGCTGTATTTAGTGAGATATGAAGAGCGTTCTATTAGTAAATGTAGCAAGTGGGTGATACAGTTATTGATGACTGCTACCAACGTCAATTAATCCGCTTGAGTCAAGAATTTGAACAACTGTATGTATAATGGCAAAAGAGAAAGTTCAGTGAAATTGTTGCATGGGAACGCCAGGTTCTACATTACTTCCAATATACATTACAAATAAAACTTAAACGAAGATTTTTTTGAAAATTAAATCTATCAATATAAAAAGCTTTCTAAGAATTTAACTCAAGTTTTCATTAAGGAGAGTTTTTAGATGAATGAACCCTAAAGATATTCCAAAATAACAGAGACATATATTTAATTAGATGGGGAATGAAATAAGGAATAAGTTTAGGAATCTATTAGTATTATCTCACAGAAAGAAGCACAATTTGGATTTGAGCTAAAATCCAAGACCTAGACCGGAAGCGTGATGACATTGTTTAAAGTATTACATTAGGAACTTTCATATAAACCTTATCTCCTACAATTTTATATATTTGATGATTTTATTAGAGAAAGAATTAGCAAGACCATTTAGAAAAAAATATATTTCATTTACAAAAAGAAATTATCCCTAATAATCAAAAACCACATCTTCACTAAAAAAGTCACTAAACAAGACAAATAATCATTTGACAAATCACCTTTCTATCTTAAAACCCAAATTTCAGCCCGTACATTCAACATAAACAAAAGAACAGTGTCGCTATCTTAATATTGAAAATAAACAAGAGAAATCCACAATACTAGTAGAATTAGAGTTAGCCTTAAAAACCATTATTCCTCAAGATCAAATTCCATACTGGTAAAGAACCCATTGACACTAACATTATTAGATGTAATGTAAGCCTTTATATCAGCTAAAAATCTAACCATATTAAAAGATCTAACAGAAATTTTTCAAATCAAATAACAAGTTTATTGTCTACTGTCTATTAATATATTTTTTCCAAATTAGGAATATTGCAAATTCTCAACAAAATCCCTTTAGCACGCCGTAAACCTAATCAACCAATTCGGCCAGTAGTACATCGACACCACTCTCACAAGAGTGTTATCAATTGATCAGGTGTTTAAAAATTTGCGAATTTCACTTCTAAATATACTATAAAAAATTCCTTTGAATTATCACAACATCTAAAGTCAATCACCACAAGCAAGTACTCAAAATTGATTTCTTTTGATGTTAGTGGCACATTTACTTATTTTCCTACAGGTGAATGGCATAAACTTATTGACTGTAAAAGCAGAATTATTCGACGCACTTGAACTTTCTTTAAATCAAAATTACTTACATATTGATAATAAATATATTCAGAAAAATAACGGTTTAGCGATGGGATCCCCTTTAGAACCCTGTTGAAGAAAAGAATCAATACTTTTAATTTCATAAAAACTCATATCTCTTTTAGTTTAGGTACAAAGATTATGGCATCACATCCTTTAGTGGTACATCACGTCAGTTAGATCAATTTTTAAACTCAATTTATAGTTTTCACACATAAAAATCACAGTAAAGAAAGAAAATTAAAATTGAATTAATTTCCTAGACCTTACATTAATTTAACTAACGGCAACTGTAATTGTATTTTTATCTTTTTAATTATTTATATTGTAATTGTTTTTAATCAGCAATTGTATTTTAAATGGCTTCCGTGAATAAACATTATTATTATTATTATTATAACTCTAAAATTCCTTACAATTCAAATCATCCTCTATCTTAAAAAATAGCTGTATTTTATTCCATGATTCATAGAGTTTTCATAATTCTTCTATCTGATTCAATACTTTGCAAATCAACAAGGGTACATACATACATATCCAAATATTATTGACTAAACAAATACAAAATTAATAACATTCTCTTATTTTGACAAAGTAAGTAATAAAATATTGAATGTCTTTAGAAACCAATATCATCAAATTGCTTTTAGACCGGCGAGTAAACTCTCAAATATACTTGGTATAAGAAAAATTTAGAAACATGTCCTGTTATACATTAAAATAAAGAATGGGAAAGTATTTCACAATACAACTCCCATCAACATAACCGTCGTTCATAGTTATATTCCATTAAGTGATAGCTTTAGGCTAATCAGAGAAATATTGTATATTACCTATTAAAATATCAATAAATATTATTATTAAAGCGAAATACAAAATATAATCAGTTAAAAAATTTCACGTTCCGAATGTAATAGCACATATGTAGAGCAGACAGGTAGGAGTTTTGAGATGGGATTCAATGAACATTATAGAGCATTTCGACTTCTTTTTCTAATCAGATCCTAGAATATAATCAAATTTTGAAGTTATTGTGAGTGTATTTTATTTTGAATCATTTTTTTAGTGAGACTTGTAAAGGAAATAAACTAAACTAAATAAACATACACTTCCACATGTTGATTAATTAAAATGTTTACATTTTTACAATAAAGGCAAAAAGGTTAACTTTTTCAGTGATTAGAGATATACTATCAAAGTAAGAATATTAATACTAACTTATTTAATCCAGCCTAATCTCTTCGCCTATATTTAAGCTCTTATAATGTAATTTACCTCTTCTGAAAACACTGCACCTTAATCCGCTTTGCACCGCAATGAAACATTTAATCTCGTTTAGTTTATCCTTTGCAAAAAATCTTCTCTTCCTCAATCAGGTTCATCAAAGCTTCACACCTCACCTATAAGTTATTAACATATTTTTCCTCATTCAACATTTCATAAGCTTCAGCTGAACTATCAAGTTGCTTCCGATCCGCGAGTACCCGTGCTCGGCAGAATTCAAGGACTTCCTCGATAATTGCTAATAAGTAGTTTTTATGCTGATCGTAGAAATCTAGGAAGATCCGTGGGACCGCCGGGATGAACAGACGAGTCTAGGTTAAGTGCATCAATAAATACTTTAGTCAAAAGCGTTTGGTTTCTTCTCACTCTTCACTGGATATTTAAAGTAAGTAATCTTCTATTTCCTAGTAGTATTAGCGAGTAACGTCACTTTTGCCTTTGATCTCGAAGTCGCAACGACCCCCTTGCGACTATATTTTCTAAATTTTGTTTGTGTATATTATACAATAAGTAGTGCAACAAAAATATTCGCCATCATCATCTTCACCATTCTATGGTAAGTAAATGACTTTAACTTTGCAAATTAGATTATTTCCATTGGCTAACTACTAACTGTATATAATATAGAGAGTGAATAATTGTTACACATAAATATTATTTCATGGATACTTTAATAGATACATTAAGTCTGGTTTAAAAATAACAGATTATTATATGTATCTTTTGTATAGTATTCAATATTTTACTTGTAAATTTTGGATAAGAGATGTTTACACTTTATACATAGTTTGAAAAAAATTGCTGGACTTTTAATTTAATCTCAATTCCCTAACTTGTTACGCATATTTAGTCCCCAAGTTTCGACCTACATAAGTACAATTGCGTTCGGAATATGATATATTTCATATACATCTGATTTCTTCCCAAACATTAACAGGACACCCCGTATATTCAATTGATTAAGGCCTAATCTAAAGATATCAATGATAAGATGTTTATTATTAATTAAATATTAGAGCTGATCTAATTAGCTAAATATACCACAATATTACTTATTTAAAGAGAATTTGACAGAAGACGATATAAGGTAAAGGTTATTAAATATAAATTTTATAAATTTTCGTATTACCTCGAGCGATCAACAAGAAAGTTATTTTAGAACTTTATTCACTTTATTTCTTGCTAAATATAAATTTATGTCTCAAGACAAACTAATCTTAATACAAAAAATGCTGGAATTAAGAAAAATCATGGATAATGCGACCAGTTATATTATTATTATTATTGAGTTATTTTCGGATTATGATAAAAAGAAGAATAAATAAAATAGAAAAAAATGCTTAATAACCAAAATCACCTGCAGATCTTCATCATCATCCATAGGCAATAATGAGTAGATTAGAAAAACATTATATCAAGTTTTTTTTATTAATTACACTTGTTAAATAAATTAACCAATCTAAAGTAACCAACGCCTAAATAATTATAGATGTTAAGTTTCTAGAGATTTGTAACAAACACTAATTCCATGATTTCTTAATTGCATTGAAATTATCGCCTAGATGGGCCAGACAAAGAGATAGAATTCCGTCTTGTTGCTAGAAACACCGTAAAAAAATGTCACATGTATGAATGAAGATTACAATACCTATGATTTATTGTAAATAAACCTTTTAGTAGAATCTGACTTATATATTAAACTAACTAAAAAAACTTTAGTACTTACTTCAGTCATATTAATAATCGTTTCAAAACTCTATTATCTTTAGTAATGCAAAGCAGGTTGGAATAACTCCCAACCAACTTTCGGTTATTGAATCGTGTAAGAAAATAAGTACGCGTCCTACAGTTTTATTGTTATATCGGTTAATACCGGTAGTGGATGTTTACTCGAGGCCATTTTTTGTTTTTCCGATATTTTTTTAATATAAAAAATATTACAAAACTTCTCAAACAAAAGTTTCTTAAAAATTCTTAACTTAAAATTAAAAATTGAAAATTCTGACATTTTTTGCCAGTTGTTAATAAAACATTAGAGTTACATGATATTTATATAACAAATAATTGTAGAGAACAAATTATTAAGAATAGCCTTCTTGCTTAAACTTTATAGTAATTTTCTAAAGAATATTTGGCGATAGACTGATTTTCAGTAAAGGTTTCTAGTAACACTTAAAGATAACTAGCTATGATTAGATATCTTAACGAAAGAAATGTGCAACTTTGCGAGATTCATCATCAATTAAAGGATGTGTAGCTGATTCATCTGTAGCAATCACCGAGAACCTCACGACCAAAGATCGTCAAACCAAAAAGATATTATATCGAGAACTAAAATTTACTATATATTGAAAACGAACCGCATCATCTACATGACTTTAACATGGATAATGCAAATGACAGCCTTGATAATAACACCCCGGAAATTGCTATACGACCCCTTAGTGCACTGATCTACATTCCTTTGGATTTACAGAAGAACAAATAACAGGTGAAAATAACAATGAACCAGAAAATCATAAAAAGTCAGCGGAAGCTGTCAAACAAGAAATAAAGAAAAATCTAAAATATCGTCACCGACCTGGTAAAACGTAATAACCTAATGGTCTGAACCCATCAAGTAAAATACCTACATTAAAAAATGATCGTTAAGTTTCTGGATTGAGTTTTCCAAAACCATTGACTAGGCTAGGCCTCACTAGGCCCGTTGTGCCCTCTTTTTTTGATCTGATCGTTATACAATATTTTTACAAATCAATAGTAAACCTACAAATACTTTTAAAGGAGAGTAATTACTATAATTAATGATAAGACTCTTTACAAAGAACTAAGAAAGGTGGACTAGGGACGTATATATCAACATTAAAACTGTGAAATTGCAACAAGCGCATTTAGAGATTTTTATCAAAATACTCTGAAAAATGCACTTACCTGAAATATCTCAAACATAAATCTTGGAAAGCAAATGGCATAATATAATAAATTTAAATAAATAAAGGAATAATGTATCATGGCGTATTAAACAATCCTTATGATCATATAATAAAAAATAAGCATAAACAATATAGAAATACATTAACTACTCTAATTAAAACAACCAAACATAGCTTCTATAAGCAGAAAATCGAAGACACGATACCACCAATATCAAACAAGTGTGTAATGTTACATTGAAATATGTGGCGAAGTTAAGCATACACAAAATATAACCTACAATTTCTTAAGCAAGAACTTAACTAATAACATGAATGATCACTATATTAATATTCCAAAAATATTGCCAACAAAATCAATAATATCCAAGCCAATGTAATGATCATTTAAAATCTACTAACAGCTTACATTATTTTTTTATCAAACCAACAACATCAAATAAAATCTCGATTATTATATTATTAAAAGGTAATAAAGCTGTAGGAATAGATAAAAACAATTAAGTCTGTAATATCACAACCGATACTTTTCATCAAAAACAAATGGTTTGCGGATGGTACATGTCCTGGTATTTTAAAAATAAGTGTTGTATTGCCAATTCACAAAAATAGGAATAAAGATAACTTGCTCAATACAGACCTGAATCTTTAATTACTACGTTTGCTAAAATCTTTGAAAAAATATTAGCATATAGATTAAATAACTACTTAGAAAATATAACATTTTAGCAGACAACGCCATGTCCCAACTCATTGCAAACTTTAAGAAATCTATTTAGGTGTTTCTAGACTTTGCTAAAGCATTTCATAATATCATTCACACTATACTCTTAAACTCGAACGAAAAAAATAGTGATGTGGCCATCATAATACTTTCCTTATATTTTTCTCGAAAACTATGAGATTTACACAAAAACGTTATTCTTAACAATTTACTCAATTTGAATTCTGTATAATTACTTATAATATAAATGTCATGAGTATGAATGTTTACCAATAGCATTTAAGTTCCAGTTTTTAATAATATGTAAAACTTTAGGTTTAAACTTTCATCTCAAAAAATTCGTCACACAAAAATATTTTTGTGACCTCTGTCCCACCCTCCTATCAGTAAAACTTAACGAGAGTTAATTAAAAGTTGTAAAATATAAATAAACACAAAATAATTGCAAATTTTAGAGATTTATTCCTACAAAATTTTCAAATAATGTTTAATGATGTTTTACTGATTGGAGGCTGGGATAGAGTGCACCCACCCACCCTACATATACATATTAACTTTAATTACTGATCGTTTCGCGATTTGTAATAACTCTAATTACAAAATTTGAATAAAAGAGAATTGACAAAGTAAGTGTGTAAATTAATAAAAATTATATACATGATACTTGGAAAGGCTTTAAATCAAGCTTAGATGAGATAAGCTTTAGAAGACCATTTATATTTAAACTTAAATTTGGATTATGCTTTAATTTTTATTATACACAAGATTTTATTGTTTTGTAAGCAGCAAAATTATCAACAATTAATCATGTAATATAGGGTGGGTGCGTGGCCTCTATCCCACCTTACAATCGGTAAATAATAAGCGAGGGTTTTAATTAAAAGTTGTAAAATGTAAAGAAACCTAAAAAAATGGTGATGTGGCCATCATAATACTTTCCCTATATATTTCATGAAAACTATGAAGTTTACGTAAAAAGGGTAGTCTTAATAATTTTTAACTATCTGCAATTGTTTGTCATATAAATTTTATGTAACTCCTATAGTTTATTTATTATTTATTTATTTAACATTTTTAATTTTTTTATTTTTTTCTCTTGAGTTTAGAACTTATGAGAAACATGTTTTAATAAAACTGGTTTAGTTTCTCATTCCCTTTAATTTTAGTTTGAAAAGTTATGTAATTTTTCTCAAATTTATAAAAATATCGGGAAAAATCAAAAAAATGCCTCAAGTAAACATCCACTTTCGGTTTATGGATGTTTACCAAAAGCCTTTCAGTTCTAGTTTTTAATGACAAAACCTTAAGTTTAATGTTTCATGTCAAGCGGATCATTCGTTTTTGAGATACAGCGAAAACAGACATTCTGATTCACGAAAACAATATATATTCTATATAGGCAAAGTAAATATAGGCATTCCAGGACTCCCACTAAAGCTGTTTCATTCGTGATTAAAGGAAAACCCCAATGTGTCCAACTAAATAACATAAAGAGTGATTTTAAAACATTAGAATGCGTGGTCCCACAAGGAACATTATCCGGCCCTGTTTTATTATAATATATATCTGGATGGCTTTCTAAAAATCTACTAAGCTTTAACTTATCAAAAACTTATTTCTTACCAATAATTTTCACCGTATAATACTTACCAGATTTTAATACCATTAATATAGTTAATAATCTGTCAAAAATGACATGAAATATAAAACATAATAGTCTCATACAAAATGAGAAAAAATACGCCAGTAAAGGCTAAAATATTGCCCAAGGTGGCTAAATACACTGCTGGTGAAGATACCATCATCCAGTAATATGGGTTTGAGTGGAAGAACACTATGTGAACTCCGCCCGCATGTTCCCTGCTCTAAATTGTTAAGTAGTTTATAAATTTATATTAATTGTTATTATTTTTTTAAGAGAACATGTAAAGAAAAATCAATAAATCAAATCAATAAATCAACTAGTATCAATAGCACAGATTAAATTAAATATCTGGAAACACACACATAAATTATATAAAAAAGAAACTTCTACAGCTTTTATATAAATTTAAACAAGATATTCTCGAACCAAAACTACTTGAAATCTTATACTATGCTCTAGCAGAAAATCACATAAACTGTGACATGGGGTGGAATGGGTAAAACCATCATAGAAACTAATTATTACACAAAAGAGAATTATAAAAATTATATTTTATCGCCCACCCTTCTCATATGTTATATAAAAAATATAAAGTAACTCAAACACAAACAATACGCTAAGGACAAATGATCATATAATGACCCGAGAAACAAAAAACGTCTTTATGCAGTTTGTTTTTAAAATTGTACATTATACATTTATTTATTTAGTTCAACTTATCATTTAAAACCACTTCACACAAGACTAGTCTTATATGAGAGTGTTAAATATGTTTTTGATGTATTTAATCCATTTACAATCCATGTATGTAATTCAATTATTTAACTCAATAAACATTATTGTTATTATTATAAAATATTGAATTATCTATAATCAATTATTACAAAATTAATTTCACCACGGGTTAAGTGAGAATTCAAATAATCGTATATAAGAAAACCTATTATAAATTAAATTTTAATTATTACTTAAAAACCAAACGACATCATTTGTAAACGCAACGTGATATTGAAATAAATGGACGATATGGGTTGGATACATAATATATCAATTAAACTGCAATAGATTTTTTAGCAGTACATGCGTTTTTATAAGCATTTTATTAACACTTAACTGGTACTGAAACCATTTATAGTTGTAACTATTTGTTAATATTGATATATTATCTAAAAGGCCGAGCAACGTAATGTTATTAGGTCACCTTAATGAATTAGTAACACAGGCTATTATTCTTCATAAAACCAAAATAGGAGTGAGTTATTTCCTAATGCGTACAATCAAAAGGTTTGATTAAATATAGCCGATATTGGAAATCATATGTATCGGTGCCACATTTGCTAGAAACAGAAATTATCGCATTCTTCTCGTGACATAATAAAGTTGATGACGAGTTTTTACCTCGGCATCGAGATTTTATCTGATTGAAAACGATATATCGTATTTTATTGTTTTCACATCGCAACAACTGACAGGAAAAAATCAAATTGCGCACTTGCGGCCCGCATTCAGGCACAATAAAGCATGACGTTTCATAATATACTCAGTTATCAAGTAGACAAGTTTATGCATGTAACATATACACGCGGACATGTGTATGTGTGTGATTATACGATTGTGCAAACTATTCAAAGTGAGATTTTTTGAAGCGAGCAAAAGCGAAGACTTCGAGGAGATCTGATTGACAATGCCCCGCATTCCCAATTCCGCTCACATAGCGAAACTCAACTGAACGGCTACAAATGTAATCATAAATTTCGCATCCGAACGTGGAGAGAACCCGTTTTGGATATTTTAAAAATGCTACGCTTATCAAAAAATTACAGGGAGCTGAACGGCTACATCTGCCCGTAATGTATTGAAGTATGTTTTTTCTTGGCTTTCGTATATTTATTTTGGTGATATCATGATGCGTCATTGTCATTTTTAAAATAAAACCGCGACTTGCCAATGCTATAAAATAAATCTTCTCATCACGATTTCGGATTATTGGACACGTCTGAATCCCAATGACGTGCCTCCATTACAATGGCTTGAAACATTAAATAATTATATGTGTGGCAGATAGTTTTTTTCCATTCCTATAATTTATAATCATTCCATTATTAGTATTCTTAAGTGTTAAATTTCACGCAGCAGTTTCTTTTACTTATTATAACTCATTTGATTCGAGAGTTTAATCTCGATCTATTATTGCTTTCATTTTCCCTGTCACATTAATCTATAATTATTGTGATTCATTATACATTTGATAAAGGCATTATATATGTTGAAATTATAAAAAGAAAATAAATCTTGTTTCTTAAAATTACTAAATTTTTCAAGTTTCGTTGCATTTTTAAATTTTTATTTAATTGATTGCAATTTCTTTTAAAATTACTAAAATTTTCAAGTTTCGTTACGGTTTTAAATATTTATTTTATTGAAATTTAAGTCAAGGCTGAAAGACTAACGGTCGATAACCAAGATGAGAAGGTCGAGGAAGCATTATAATTGTTTCGTTGTATTATTGTAATGCTATCTTCAATAAAGATGTTTATCTCCCTCTCTAAACCATAAACAAGTTGAATTTTTCCAAACTATCCAATAATATCAAATATAAACAAAATCAAAAAATATATACCCTTACTGTTGAGTTTTTAAAATTAAACAAAAAGAGTATTTGAAGCCTGTAACCAATAATGCTTACACCTTTAGATGTATGAACAGACTAATTTGAGAAGATTCTTAAATTTATAATAACAGTATCTCAAAACCTATCGTTCAGTAAAATTATTTTACAATACTTTCCTGTGTCTTATACAAATAAGGTAAACATTGCTAAATATCAAAACTTTACAAGCAATAAACCATTTTTTTTTTTTTTTTTTTTTTTTTTTTTTGATGAGAGGAGAAAAAATCCTGCATGGACACCCTTGTAATAGGGTAGTGTCGGACTCCTACCGACTAAAACCTCTCCTCCGCGGACTCTGATCGAAGACTAGTCCAGGACCAACAGGTCTTCTCTAGTCGGGGCTCAGCGAATTGATCGCAAAGATTGAGCAATAAACCATAAAATCAAGAATACCTTAATATGGAAAAAATATACCTTTAAAGCAAGAAAATACCATTAAGGTGCCATCTATTGTCTAAGCTTGCAACGCATTAGACAATGGATGGCACCTTTATGTTATTAATTTGCTTTACGAATATCTAGAGAGTTAAAACTATAAACTTCTACAGCAATTTAGATGTAAGTCGTTCCTCTGGAATAATGTTCCTAAAATACGATGATCGTTTGTGGCTTGGATGTAATTCAACATTTAAGAATTAACATCCACATGTACCTCAGCGTACAAAGTATTTTATATCGCATAGTTTTTTCTCGCTGATATGCATGGCCGTGAATATTGATTGATTTCGGCCTAACCAATATAAATACGGGAATAATTTTTTATTTTTATTTACTGTCCGTGAATTGAAACAAATTAATTGAACAACGTTATTTCATAAATTTAATTGTTGAATTAGTTCTCAAATTTAACTCTTTGTGATAATTTGTAATCCCATCCGTGGTCTACTTTCCTATGTTTGTCTAAAATAAGTCGTTGCGAACGACCGAGCAACATGAAAATTTGTGATTTTGTTCTTCCCTTTAAATAAATAAATATCCTGGAGAATAACATGCCCGATTATAAGTGTGTAAGCTTATGCGGCAACTACAGTAGCATCTAAAACAACTTGTGTAATGTGTAATAAGTACTGTCAACCAGGATGCAGAAAAAAATGTGTCCCTTATATTGTATATACTGGCAATGATATGGTTATAAATGATTTTCATAAATTGATAAAATTTGAGCAAACGTTGTCTCAAATTAGTGGATCTACTGATCTCAATGTGATTAATAAAATTGAAGACCGCAGACGTAGAGAGAGTAACTTAATTATTTATAATTTTCCTGAAGTTCCAGTAGCTTCTAATACTAATGGTGACAGTAATGATAATGATGATTTGGTTAAAGTTGATAAAATGTTGCAAAATATTGATAACTCAATATATATTAATGTTTCCCATTGGATCAAAAGGGTGATAAGATACGCCTACTGAAAATAATTTTGGCACAAACTTCAATGGTGGATACTATAATGCCAAACAGGAATAAATTGGATAAAAATATTAAAGTTGGGTTAGGCAAGACTCCACTTCAAAGTGAAGAGTATAATAAAGTCGTCACTTTAAAACTTAAAAGGCGTGAATCATTAGGTGAAAAGGATCTTTTAATCAGGTTTCTAAACAATACTCCAAAAATTATTAAAAAACGGTCGAATGAAATAAAAAAACTAAACTGCACCCAACACTGTGAAAAACCGTCATATTTAAATTTTATCAAAATGTGCGTGGCTTAAATGGAATATTAGTAAACTTTTATAATAATGTAATAGCACATGATCACAACATTTATTTAATTACCGGGACATGGCTGCACAAGGAAGTTAACAACTCTGAAATGTTTCCTAATAATTATAATGTATACAGAACTGACCGTCAATCTGGTAGAGTTGGAGGCGTACTAATGGCAATAAATAATAAATATCTATCTGAAGAATTAACACTTAATTTGCCTGAATGTAATGGAATATAATGTGTCGCTACTAAAGTAAAGTTTAACAACATCATTTATATAATTGTATGTGTTTATGTGAAACCTACGGTAAGAGCTGAGAACTATTTCTTATTTTTTGAACATAGGAACAAGAATATGCCAATTAAAACATTATAATTGTAGGTGATTTCAATATACCAGGCTATAGAATCAACATGCAATCCGAATGTTTAGATGCATTAAAAACAATTTAATACAATATAATAACATATTAAATTCGAATGGAAGAATATTGGATCTTATTATTTCGTCAGAAATATTAAATGTTGAAAGATGTCTGTTTCCTTCGGTCAGAGAAGATAATCACCACCCTACGTTAACATTTAATATTACAAATTGCTCTAAAACAGAACCATCCAAGTTTATAAATAATATCATAAGGTACAATTTTCGTAAGACTAATTTCTTAGCTCTCTATAAAGACATATCAGAGATCAATTAGTCAAGCTTATACAGAAGTTCTAATGTTGATGAAGCCTGCAATGTTTTCTATCGACACATGCATCTCTTATTTGAACGACGTGTACCAAAATCTAAACAAAATACGTACTCATATAAATATGCGCCATGGATTAGTAAAGATATTCGAAAACAATTAAATTTAAAACATAAGTTTAGAAAATTATACTTCAAATATAATTTACTACACCATAAAAGAAATTAAGAAGAACTACGAAGATCTTGCAAGTACAGTATATCTGCGGCACATAAGGAATATATCAAGGACACCGCGAGACGAATTGGACAAGAACAAAATATGTTATTTAACTACGTTAACAACAAAAACAGTTCAACGCGTATACCAGGAGATATGACCTATCAAGATAATGATGTGAGTGAACCAGTAAAAATTGTTGACTGTTTTGCGGATTTTTTTAGCAAGACATATGTATCTTCATCTTCTAATAACACGAATACACATCTAAACGAATGTCAACTTGGAAATTTTTCTATAAATGCGGCTGATATTAGACTGCATTTACGACGTCTGAGACCAAAATTTACTATGGGTCTCGATTTGATTCCAGAACTTGTTGTGCGAGATTGTTCCGAAGTGCTATACGAACCACTAACATACGCATTCAAATTAATTTTGCATAATGGCATGTTCCCAAAAATATGGAAGGAAGTTCGTATTTGTCCTGTCAAGAAGTCGGGTGATTCAAGAAAAGTTGAAAATTATCGTCCTACATCGAGCTTGTGTTGCTTTTCGAAAGTATTTTAATCTATATTAAGTGAGCATATTTACTACAGTCTGAGTGAAAACCTGATTATTTAACAACACGGCTTTTTTAAACAAAGATCTACTACCACAAACTTATGTAACATAATACAGTTAGTGTCAGAAGCTATGGATTCTGGTAAACAAGTTGATGTCGTATATACAGATCTCACTAAAGCTTTCGACAGGCTTGATCATACTTTGTTAATTTCTCGCCTTTACGATTTTGGAATAAATCAAAATATAATTAATATTTTAATATCGCCAATTACTAGTAGATATTAATGGTGTGCGTTCAAAATCTTATACAGCAGCAAGTGGGGTGCCCCAGGATTCTAATTTAGGTCCCCTTCTGTTTCTTATATTTTTTGATGGTATTAGTAAAAACCTAAAATGCCCGGTACTTATGTATGCGGACGTTTTCAAAATTTATAATATAATAGAATCTAATACTGACTGCTCAAAACTTCAAAATGACATTAATGCTATTAGTAAATGGTGTATTGACAATAAATTATCATTAAATGTACTTAAATGTAATGTACTTTCGTTTTCCCGAAAATTAAACACTATTTACTATAATTATCAAATTGATAATATTACCATTAAACGATGTACACAGGTAAAGGATTTAGGTGTAATTTTTGATAGTGCGTTAACTTTCGGCATACATATAAATGAGCTGGTCCAGGACTGTCGGAGAATCTGGGGATTTTTAATGCGCAATTGCAGATCGTTCAAAAATATTCATGTTTTAAAAACTCCTTTTTTGACATACATTTTAAGTAAATTAACTTATTGTTCAGTTGTATGGTCTTCTATGTATGCCAAATATATAAGTTTGCTTGAAAGTATTCAGAAACGATTCCTTCGATACTTATATTATGTAAAATATAACATTTATCGCTATGACATATCTTATAGTGATTTGTTAAATGAATTTAACGTTCTATCTGTACAAGGCAGACATATATATATATATATATATATATATATATATATATATATATATATATATATATATATATATCTCTCTGTCATCTTTATAAGCTTGTTCATTACTTTATAGACAACAGTATGATTTTAAACCAGTCCCCAGGTTGACATCACGAAACAGCAGAACTTTTACTTACCTCATTCCAAATAATAACTATTGTTTAAATTCTCCAGTTTATCGCTTTTCACGGTTATACAATGAGTATCAGTATGCAGCTGATTTATTTCAACATTCGTTTAAATGTTTCGGTAAAGAATTATTACGTGTTTTAAAATAAAATGTTTAATTTTGTTATTATTATTATTGCTCATGATATGTTTTTTTTCTAATTATTTTTCTAACTATTTATTTGATATTGATATTTTTTGTGATATTCTGTAATTTTTCTTATGTACTGGCCCTGTAAGAGGACTTGCAGTATGTTGGGTCTAAATAAATAAATAAATAAATAAAATAATATCGTAATATCTCATTATGGATATTTGATTTTTTATATTTTTTCAAAAAATCCTTAATTTCTCGACTTTAGTTTGATGTATGGAAAAAATTGTTTACAATTTTATATTAAGAAAAAAATCACCTTGCGGATCAATAAAAAATATATATACAGTGCAATTTGAAAAAAAGTTAATCGTCTTTTGTCCAAAACTGGATTTAAGAAAAAATATAAGTTCAGTTCATATTAAAATCTTTTAAAAATGATTTAATTTAATGTTTTATTTATTCAAATCTTAAAATTTTGAAAAAATATGAAAAATTACCTATAATTACTGTATTAGACAATCCAAAACAGAAATTTACGGGAAACTGTACGTTTTGCGTATTGTGTGTATCTTTTACACCAATTTTTAACCTAATTTTTAAAACGATATATTTCCTGGTCGCTGAAAATCTCTACTTGTTAATCCTATGTACAAATTTTGAGTTTATACCCTTCTATATAATTTATCAAAGGTTCTCGAATGTATTACATCTGATCTAATTTATAGTAGAGTGCAACATGATATTCCAATGAAGCCTTTGATATAATGCCTCATTATATAATTTTAAACTAGATTACATCTGTAATTAAATATTATTTATATAATAGGAATTGTTGAGATTGACAGCCATTAGTCTCCATTTAATATTGCAACTAGTGGTGTCCCACATGGGTCAGATTTGCGGCCACCATTGTGAATTCTAAATACTGCAGATGTTCAAGCACTGTAATGTAATGTGTATTGTTAAATTCAGAAGTTATACATAATACTAGAAGTTAAAAATATAATAACGAAACAAAAAACATATGTAATCAATAAACAATTAATCACTGAAATGCAAGCATTTGTGCGTGATATTAAGAATAATATACTTATACAATATAACTACTTCTATCTAACTCTAGCAATACATTTAACACTAAATACAAATATAAGTCTATGGGATTAAGTTAACATTAACAATATTATTATTCTGGTTTTTGTTATTTAAAAACCTTTTTATATAAATTATAGATTATTATAATATTTATGCGAACAAAATTAAACATTCTCTGACCCAAAAAAGCAAAGCTCCAAAGTTGTCTTCAATTTTGAAATTATGAGCCTATGTGATATATTTTTAGCATTGCTGGCATTATTTTTATATTTTAGAAGATTTTTGTTTTCAAATTGATACAATACCGAGAGTAAAATATAGGCTTACCTTATATCATAAAGTTTTGATTCTTTAACTAGATCGTCTTTTCAATATGTATATGGTTTGTTAAATATGATTTTTATTATTCTTTTTTTTTGTATCTTCCCCATGCTATTATTCCATATATTAAATGCGACTCTACTAAAGCTGCTATAGTATTTTTAAAAATGACATATCTAATACATTTTTCAGAAATTTAAGTATATGCTAAAGTACTTAACTTTTTAACAAGGTAGGATATATGTTCATTCCATCTCATATTTTCATCAAAATATATACCTAAATATTTGTAACTAGTAACAGGGGTAATCACATAGTTAGAGGAGTAATCTACGAATGTATTTGAATCAAATGTAATTTTAGTAGTTAGGTAATGTGTTTTCTTCATATTTATTGTTAATTTTTATGGTCGCACCATTATATAAATACCCGCACATCTGTTTGAATATTTGTTTTTACCTCATCCCAAGATTTGCCTTTGCAAAATAAAACTGAATCATCTGCAAAACTTGTTATCTCGCTTTTTGTTGAAATCTGTAACATGCTATTTATATAGATAATAAATAGTATTGGTCCAATGGCTGTACCTTGAGGGTCATCACATGTAATATTTTTGAATTTATACTGGAAGTGTTATTTATTTTTACACATTGCTCTTGATCCCTTAGATAACTTCGAATTAACTTCAGAGGAGTTTGTCTCATACTTATTACTTCAAGGTTCTGTAGTAGCAACTCGTGATCAACGGTATTACACGCCTTTGGATGATTGATAAAAAAAAATAGGCATGGATTTCTATTACCTCATTAATCATATATTCTATTATAAATTTTAAGAATAGCATCTTGGACAGATTTTCCCTCTTGAAATCCAGATTTCTTTTCAATACCTGTTCGAAAACTGTAACTAGATTTAAAATTAAAGATATAGGTCGATAATTAATAACCTCTTCGGTATTTCCATTTTTATAAATTGGTACAATTACTGTTTTTTAAAATGATTTTGGGCATACACCAGATTCGAAAATTTTATTGATAGTGATTGCTATTGGTTCAACTATTTGTGTAGATAGTTCATTTAATGTCTCAATTTCTATGCCATGACAGCCAACAGATTTTTTATTATTTTAATGTTGGCTAATTTTAATTATTTCAGCGCCATCCGTATTGTTCAGGAAGAACGAATTCCCCTCTTTGTAATATTTTCCGTTCCAGCCTTAATCTTATCTGCCAAAACGTGCCCCATAGTAGCGTTATGTTTAATAAATATTTCCACAAAAATGGTTAAATGAAAATAATTTTTAAGTTTTTATACCACTATTTATTGTATATTATACACAAACAAAGATTACAATATATTATCAATTTTGATACAACTATAGTTTCGACCTTTGCAAACAAAATAGTGGTATAAAAACTTATTTTCATTTAACCTTTTTTAAAATGAACTACCACATAGTAACGGTCGCTACCATCATTTTCAAATATTTCCACACTTTCATGTGGATCCGTACTAATTTGGCCCATATAGTTTTTAATTTTATCTACTTTTGTTTAATGTAGTGATTGTTTATTAAATTGTCTTATTGCTTTTCATAAGTTAACGTTATTATTGTTACTTTTATAAATTTGTTTTCTATAATAATCGGCTTTTGTTGTCATTATTAGTTCACTCAACTTGTTGTTTAGTTATTTATAATTATCTTTTAAGTCTATGTTATGTGGATCCGTTTTTAGCTGGATTTAAATTTTGTTTTTGTTGTTTATTGATTTTATTAATCCTTGCGATACCCACAGGTTTCTTTTCTATTTGTTGTGTTTAATTTTGATTTTGTAAATATTTTCTTTTGTGCTTGTTTTTATTATATCGATGAAATTGTCTGTTGCGGTTTCAACATTATTTTCATTTAGCACCGAATCCCATGAGATGCTCCTTATGTGCGTTTTTAATTTTTTATAATTAATTACAGTATAATATTTTTAGATGTTACGTTTTTCAAGAATATTTTAATGTGATTTTAGATATTATCGTATAATGGTCAGTAATACTTGATTATAAGATTAAGGACAATGGTCAATTAGCCAGAGAAGTAGTTGTTTCAATAAGTAATTTGTTTTGTAGTCTTAATAACTCATTTGTTGTAGTTTTACGAAATTATTTCATGTTTTTCTTATTGTTAGTTAATTTTCTACAACGTAAAGGACTATAATACATTTTTATTAATTTGGTTTTGATTGGAACATAAACAAAGCATGTTTTTATTTTGTTTAAAATATTTGGCATGTCAAGAGAAGCTAAATAACGAAAGAACGATCGATGTGCTAGAAGGTACCAAAAAAACTAATATAATCGAATGGGAATTTTTTAGAGATCTGTTGCACAGGAAAGTCGTTTTTAAATCAGACTTTTGCAATAAAAAATTCTTTGCCATGCTTTGTATACGACATCAAATACTTGGAGGTCACTAAATAGCTAACTAAAATGGCAAAAATTAATTAAAATTTCAGATCTTTTATATAAGGATATAATATACAATAAATTCAAAACAAAAGAACTAATGTGTCGTTTTTGGTTCAGTAAATAGGTATACAAATGCAGTTTCTTAAAAAAACAACTCTAGCCTTTCTTTGTTAAACCCAAGATGTATACAAGCATCCGTTAGTATTTATCATTTTTAGATTGTAAGGTCTATTTTTCTCAATTTTGCATTTTTGAACGAAGATGTTAATCTATTTAGGGTATCTAAAGATATTGATATGTTGAATTAAATGGCACACGTAAGAATTTATGTTTTCACCCGTTATTGACATTCAATCATTGTTTATAAGTTATATAAAATATATACTGCGTGATAAATAAAATGTTTCAGAATATTATTTACTTATGAAATTGATTAGCTTATTGTTGTATTTAAATTTGGGTTTCGTATACGTAAGCGCATTTATTGTATTAATTTTAAATGCCCAATTAAAAAGAATGGCACAAAATTTTATGGATTTTTACAACAAAAAGGTAAATATATACTGCCCTATATTTAGCATATTGTAGCCTAGGAATTGTCAGGTGTATAAAGGCAAATTAATAAAAAAGATATTTCATACATTTTTAATGAAAATTATTTCGGTTAGTTGATATTGGAATATATTATATAGAATATTGCTATTATCAGTAAAGGTATTTAAATTTTAGTAATCATGCAATTAACATAATCTTTAGTTTTCGCTTTCGATTTGTGTATTTAATTTTTATAAAAAAATATGTTTTTTGGCTATTTTGTAGTTGTTTTTTAATTTTCAAAAAAATTGTCAGTTAATATTTTCTGAATCTAATATAATGTGTCTCTACAATATAGATTGTCCCAAAAGAAAATTTGTGTTTTTTTAGATTCCTATGTGAAACAATCGAATCCAAGGAGCGTGGATTAATCAATAGTCTTTCTCTTGGAATTTTTTGGCTATGGAGAGCGTTACTCTGGAGCGAACCGCGCATTGTGCGTGCGAGCGTTTTACAAAAATTGTTATTCGGCAACTCCAGCAAAGGTTTTCGACACTTAAATGAGGCGCCAAGCACACCTCTCATTAAAAAATGGGCGAATAAGTTTGAAGAGACAGTTAAAACGACCAATTTAATCGAGAATATAATGCATTTAGACGATCGTGAAACGTAATTGCTAGTCTAAAAATACAAAATTTTAAAATATTAGCATGCATTAAATGCATTTTTAGTTATTGATTAAACTGCACAATAAGGTTGTAGTATTTGAATTATTGCACACAGAGGGCCAATTTAATTTTAATTATTAACAATAATTAATAATTAATTAAATCATTCTCTATTTTAATAATGTGACAGTTTACTAATTATTAACATATTGGTCAGTACTTCTTAACTCCATAAATCTGAATTATTAAGTAAATGACAATATTTGTTTTCAATTATTTATATAAATTTACTATAAAATATTTAAAGTAAGAAACAAGCTCACATTTGTAATAGTATTAATTTTAGAATATTAACTTAAAATTATCGAGAAAACTTTTCTATAGTTTGAATTGCTTAATATTAAGCAACATGGAAAATAGGAAATAAAGTAAAACTAAAGACCTCCTAATTTTTACCGAAAGTATTAAAAAGTAATTAAACCTAAAAAGCTAAGTGAACATACGTATAAAACAACACACCTTGAACTAAAGTCATCAGCCGGCTTATGACTGGATATCCAAAACGCCATCGACTCTGTCTGGCATCAAGGTCTGTTGTACAAATGCTACCTCCTTAAAATGCCCACCCATATTACCTTCATTATCAAGCAATTCCTTTCAAACAGATCTCTTAAAGTTAAAATCAACAATTCCCACTCCCCTCCTTTTACTCCTGTACAAGGTCTACCCCAAGGATCCGCTCTATCTCCTTTACAACGTTTTCTGCTTTGATATCTACAACCCTGATCCTCAGTACTGTAGTCCCTCTAAATAACTCCTTCAATTTGCAGAAGACACAACCATAATTTCTCATGCACCTTCTGTACTTAAAGTTCCTCAATCCCTCCAGCAGCTTATTGACTCTCTGCAACACTGGTTTGCGAAATGGCGAATTAAAATCAATCTCCACAAATAACAGCTTCTAATTCCCTATCACCGTAACAATAATCCTGCTCACAATATTCAAATCTGCCACACAACTGTTTCCTCCTCTACAATCATAAAATACCTACTCGTTAACATATATCTAAACGTTTATTTTAAAAATCACACAGCCCTAAACAAAGCAAAAATCATCACTAGGGCCAAATTATTTGGAAATTTAACATACAAAAACAAGGGAATATCAGCTGTTAAAATTTATAAAATGATTTGCCACCCCCTACTCGACTATGATAATGTCATATTCTCCTACTCTCCACAATATCCAAGTTAGCGAGCGATCCTCCTTAAGAATCCTAACCAAAATCCGCCATCCTAATAATCCTCTACACAACCCCTCTCTAATCTACCTCTGTGATTGCCATCAATGAAAGATTTTCCAAAAATTCCTTCAACCAACATATCCTTTCCCCTTACTTCTTGCACAGAAATCCTAACCAAATCCCAAAATACAATACCTCTTCATTTACTACATTTGAATTTATCGTATCACATCATCCATCATCATCATCAGAGACAAACTGACGAAACACATCGACAATGACAAATCGAGGCTGAAAGACTGCTTTAGCAAACTAACGTCATTGTATCATTCATGTATTGTATTATATTAGTCGCATTTGTGTTTGTTAATTAAGAAGTTTTATATATACATACATATATAAAAATTATAAAAATAAAATAATGCCCCATGTGATAATGCAATAGCAGAAGAGAAAGATGATTTCTTCATCATATTACAAAATGAAATTGACGAAATAAGACTCAATAATATAATAATAATGGGTGACTTTAATGGAAGAGTAGGAAACCAAAATGAAGGAATGGAACTATGCCCAGGGACAGAAGGGGGAAATACAAGGAATGACAGCGGAAAAAGAATAATAGAACTATCTATAGAAAACGAAATGATAATCACAAATATAAAATTCAGGAAAGAAGACAATCACAAATATACTAGGGAAATACACAGCAGAAGAGAAAAATCGATTATCTACTTCCTAGTAAGTAAGAATATATGAAAGGAAGTTAAAGATGTATCAGTAAAAAGAGGAGCAGAACTGGGCAGAGATCACTACCTAGTAAGAATGAATTTAACTGCAAGAAAGAAACTGATAATAAACCCAAAAAGAAAAATAATTAAAGAAAAAACAAAAACATATAAACTAAAAGAAGAAAACATAAGAACAATATACCACAAAAAACTAGACGAAAACCGTAAAACAAGAGACAGTAAGGAGAACATAGAAACAAGATGGGAACGTTTCAAAAACAGGGTAAAGCAAGCAGCATGAATAGCCTGCAGAATAACAAAAATTGGGAACTATGAAAGAAAATTGACAGCATGGTGGAACAAGGAAATACAAATAGCAGTCAATAATAAGAAAAACAAATGGACGAAATATTTAAATAAGAGAGACATATAATCCTATGAGGAATACAAGGAAGAAAGACAAAAAGTAAAACGACTGGTAAAAGAAAGCAAAAGCAGGAATTGGGAAGAATTAGGGCACAATCTAGCAAAAGTACACAAAGATAACCAAAAACTATTCTATGGAGCAATAAAACAAATGAGAAATCCTAAAGCCAAAACATTGAAAAATATAAAAGATAAAAAGGAAACATACTAACCAAAGAAGAGGACATAATGAGCAGATAGAGAGAACATTTTGAGGATATGTTAGAAGGAGACAGGAGAGAGGAAGAGAAAGAAAAGGAACAGAAGGCAATGATAAGAGAAAAGAACGTAAAAGATATAACAATGGATAAACTTAAGAAAGTTTGTAAACATATAAGAAACGGAAAAGTATGCAGACAGGAACTACTAAAACTCATGAACTACATAATGAGAACAAGTAAGACACCTAGAGATTGGAGAATAGGGATTATTGTACCGATACATCAAGCGGGGCACAGCAAAGATTGCACAAACTGTAGGGGCATAGCGATTATAAGCATAGTTGGGAAAATATATGCATACATAATATTATTGAGACTCACAGCACAAATAGATGGAAACTTGGAGGACACGCAAAGTGGTTTTAGAAAAACTAGAGGTACACAAGACCACATATTTAGTATAAGACAAATATGCGAAAAAGCATTAAGAACTAAAAGAAAAATCCACTTATGTTTTATAAACATGGAAAAAGCCTTCGATAGGATAAAACGGAAAGACGTATGGGATATGCTAGAAAAAAAGGGGTACAGAATAAAACATAAAAAGCCTATATGACGACACGGAGTACTACGTATGTACAAACAACGAACAATCAGAAAACTTCAAATATAATGCAGGACTGAAACAAGGATGCATACTAAGTGCTACACTATTTAATGGTGTACTAGACGAGGCAGTTAAGCGATGCAAGAAGAAATTGAAGTACTATAAAGTAGGGATGTGGAATATGGAGGAAATTCAACTTACAGAGCTGAGCTATGCAGACGATACGATATTACTCGCGAAAACCGAAGAGGATTTACAACACAACGTAGCAACAATAACAGAACAGTTAGTAAAAGCATATATGAACATAAACATACAGAAAACAAAAACAATGATAATAGGAGGAGTAAACGGAGAAAAACACGACATCAAAATAAATGGAATACAATTAGAACAAATGAAGAAATACAAATACCTAGGAACCATAATAAACAACGAGGGAAGCCTGGAAGATGAAATAAATGAACGAATTAAAAAAAGAAATAACGGAGAGGACTAAAGTAGAAGTAATTAAGAGGATTATGAAACCCATATTGACGTATGGAAGCGAATCATGGACAACAACGAAGACTCAAATGAGCAGAATAACAGCCATGGAAATGAGATTCCTGAGAAAAATAAAAAATAAAACAAAGCTGTACAGGACAAGAAATGACACATATAGAGAAGAACTTAACATAGAACCGGTAGAGTCAACTATACAGCAGAGCCAGTTAAGATGGCTAGGACATATAACATGGATGGGACAACAAAGAATAGTAAAGAAAGTATATGAAGCCAGGCAACGAGGAAAGAGAATAAGAGGGAGACCCAGAAAATCTTGGAAGGAAGAAGTAAGAAAAGCAGTCGAAATACGAGAGATTCGATGGGATGAGATAGAAACACTAACCAGAAACAAAAAAGAATGGAAAGAAAAAATAATTAAAAGTAACAATTATGACCTTATAAATATACATGTAATGTAATTTAAATTTAAAAGCCGACACCTAAAGGTAAAAGGTATTTAGAATTTAAAAATATATATTTCTTTAGGCTTCTTTTTTACTCTGTACAAAAAGATGATCAATGCAACTTCTGGATTTCTCTTGTATAGCCATTTATAATGTATGTGAACCCGTATTCGCTCATAATATTGAGGTACTCCATTGAGTCCTTTTTTCCTGATAAAAGTCTATATTCAAATCCACAACTAGTATATTGTAGTCTACTGAGGTTCTGTATATTTGCTGGATGTAAAGCTTGTAATTATCTAAAAAGTCATCTATGATTATGGGGGTTGATCTATATATACCTGATATCAGGAGAGTATGTTTCTTATATTCAAGACATAACTTAATTATGAAGTAGGTTAAGAAATAATAACACTTTGCTAGTATCACGAATTTTTACACTTTTTATTGTGTCAAAATTTCGTGATAATAGCAAAGTGTTATTATGTCTTAACCTAGTTCATAATCAAGATGTATCATAAAGTAACGGCTTCAACAATAAATCATAACTTAATTATGTTTAAACTTTCAATTTGTACAACAGGTACGAAATGCTATTGTGGGTATAAATGAAGTCTTTATTCAAAGTATACACCAAAGGCCTGAGCACAACAACTCCATTGATTAACGAGCCAAAGGATTCCATGTTCCCAAAACTCCTCTGGCCATGATGAGACCAAGTCTCTCACAGTGTTCTTGAATTTGCCATTCAGGTTGAAGCGCTGCAGTTTCAGATGTTTTTCTTTCTTCTTGATGGACCTGCATAGTCTCTCGAATGTCTCATACTAATCATCACTAAAAATAAATTAAATAAAACTATTCAGTTGGCATTAAAAATTTTATTATTCGTTCTTGTAGACTATTTAATAAGATTTAGAGTATTATTAGTTTATATAATTCATTTGTGCTCAATCATTAATTTATTGTGTGTTCGAGCCACAATTAATTATACCATATACTTTCATTAGAAATTATTCAGAAGAAACATTTGTAGTAAATCTTCCAGCCACTATTATAATAAATATGTTTTTTGGTTGTTTAGTAGTTGATTTTTTAAATTTTCAAAACAATTATCACTTAATATTTTCTAATTCTAATAAAATGATTCTCTATAATGCAGGGTGTCCCAAAAGAAAGTTTATATTTCTTTGGATTCCTTTGCGTAACAAACGAATCGAAGGAGCGCGGATTAATCAATAGTCTGTCTCTTGGGAATTGTATGGCTATGGAGAGCGTTTCTCTGGAGTTAACCACGTGGTGTACATGCGAGAGTTTTACAAAAATTTCAGAGCCAATAATGGTAATTCAAAATTGTCGCTGTACCATATTATAGGAAAACTGATCATAAATAAAAGGGAAATTGGTTCTAGTGAATTTATCAATCTCGGCATAATACGTCACTCAATATGTCCCCGGTCGAACGTATATAGATATTATTGAGTTTCAAGTAGTACTAACCTTCAAACAGTACCTGTCAAAATTTCATGGATTTCTGACCATTAGTTTAGAAGTTACAGTCGTATTAGTTACAACAGTTTTGTAAATTTCAAGACAATTTGAAAACATTATAGGGACTTTGCACCAGGGAAATAAACTATTATTAACTGCTATGCTGAATTTAAACGCGGTAGTACAAGCATTGTTAATATATCTAAAAAAGAGCTTCAAAAGACCGTAAAATGAAGTTATGTGAGATAGCTGATACCTTGAAGATATGAGACGGTAGTGCCTTTACAATTTTACATGAAAATTTGGGCATGCGCAGGTTGCTTCCGCTCACACCGAACCAGAACCAAGAACGCGTTGACGATTCAGAGCGCTGTTTGGATCTGCTCAAGGGAAATAAAAAGGATTTCTTAAGTTGGTATGACAATGGATGAAACATGGATTCATCTCTACAGGCCCGAATAAAAAAAAATGTCAGTTGGGTGGACAGCAGCCGGTGAAAGTCGTCTAAAGCAACAAAAAATATTGAAGTCTGCTGATTAGATTATGGCATCCGTATTTTTATTTTTTTATTTTGGAATGCGCATGTTCATCGACTATTTTTAGAAAGGTAAAACTAACACTAGTGAATATTTCATGACATTACTGGATTAATTGACTTCATAAATCAAGAAAAAGCAGCCCCACATGCAATAGAAATAGTACTGTTTCACCAGGACCATTTTTCCCTGTCCAAGTCGATGAAAACAGTGGTTAAATTGGATAAATTTCGCATTGAATTGCTTTTCCACCCACTGTACTCTCTAGATTTTGTCCTCAGCTACTACTGGCTTTTTGCAAACATAAAAATATGCTCCAGGGAAAGAAATTTGGCGCAAATGAAGAAGTGATTGTCGAACCTGAGGCTTATTTTAAGAGCAAAGAAAATCGTTTTACATAAAGGACATCGAAATGTTAGAGGATTGAATTTATCGCTCTTGAGTATGTTGATAAATAAAGTGGAATTTCTAAAACAAAATAGGTTTTTCTTTCATAGACCGGAGACTTATTGAGTGATGTGTAATATTTATAATTAATACATTGGCCCAGCATATTTCCGACTTACCACAATTCTTAGTATATTGACTTAGCGTTATCCCGACTTATTCTAATAAACCGTAAATTAACTTTGGCTAGTTTGGTGGCATGACCATTTACAGTTTAATGTGGTAGGTTGAGAGTACAGTAGATTAATGCAAAACATATAATATATATATATATATATATATATATATATATATATATATATATATATATATATATATATATATATATATATATATATAACTATACTTAAAATAAAAGTAGTTGAAAATCAGACAAGTAATAGATAATAATTAAAGAAATATTACAAGTAAATTGGCTGAAATTTGTTTGAAATGTAAAAATTATTATTAGTTGATTTCAGCAAGAGTATGAATAATTTAATATTAAGGTTTGCTGCTAACATATCACCTTATTTTTTAAGAACAAATTGTTATTAGTAAAAATTTGGCAGAGATGATATATATAATATCAAACTTCATTATTCTATCTTGCCTTCAGATTATCAGTAATTATAAATACTATTTACATTTAAGTACAATAGAAATATGTTCCGCTTAACAAGCTTAACTATTGCTATGTAGTACAATAGCAATAACAAAAATAGAAATATATCTATCTTAAAACATTTAAACAAATAAAAGTGACATATTTCTCATTACTCTCAGAAATTGAATTGAATTATGCTTTTTATACAATAAATTAATAAAACAGCGAAATGATATGATAAACTCATCTTTTTTAATGACAGGTGTAATTATCGCAATTTCAAGAAAATAAATATAACTAAAATAGTGTTAAATAATTTTATTAAGTAGATAATTAATATTAGGTATTGTGGTGAATTTATTAATTAAGATTATATGTGCTTGTGTTGGATCAGATGCGAGCTGTAAGGTAAAAATGCGTGTGCATGGGAAAAGGAGTAAAAAGCATTCCAGTGATTCGGTTAGTAGCTGAACACTCCTGACGGTTGAGACAATCGCATTTTGCTGTCAGTCGATAAAAAACCTGCCTATTTTATTTTGCTGCCAAGGTTAATTCAGAGCATCAGAAAGCGAACAAAAAGAAGTAAAATAATAGTATACGTATATATGTTGGCTTCTCTCCGCCACGGAAGGATTTAATACTCGCTCCGGCCAATTGACGTACGGCCCGACATGCAAAATACGTTATAAAGATGTACTACAATCCGGAGTTATGTCATCCACCTTTATTTTACTTGCGTATTGTCTTCGCGTACTTAATTTAATTAAAATTCATTGCAATTACGGCCGGCTATCTCTTCGAATTCCGCTGTAAATAACTCCTGCGCGGCCCTAGATAAACATTCGATGAATTTTGCAGTACCGGAGCCGAATACAGTTATCGTTTTAATTAATGTTTTAATTGGTTTTAACATTTCAATTAAGTGGACCACCTATGATATTTCAATCTAATACAAATATATAACACGAATCTAATTTTATTATTAGAAATAGTGTTTATTTTTCCTAAACAGAATATATATTTCGAATTTTTTTCGCAATTACAAATATAGCGTAAGAGAACATGTTATTGTAGTAGTTCTTACAGTTTTTTGCATTCAAGATTATATTTAATTGCATTTATTTTAATAATTTTTTACTATCACTCTTTGGGCTATCGATCATAGGTCTTTCTGTCTTGTTTAGTAAAATAAATTGATATGTTATGTAAATGTAGAAGAGGAAGCTGGTTCAGATACAATTTAATAATGACTTACATACATTTTTAAGCAATATGATGTTAATTTTATATTGACTTGTTTATGGTTTGAACACGTTGAATATTAATTTTTACTTTGGTACTCATTCATTGACTAATTATCATGAAATAGCCTTTTAGACTTGTGAAAAAATATATTTGGTAGTATTCTAATGTTACTTATGTTTTTCAAATGTATCCTTTTAATTCTTCAATAAAAAAACTTGTTCAATACAGTACAAAAATAAGTTATCTGCGATCATTTAAAGTTCGTTTTGATTTTTAAATACAAAGACCATTATTTCTACCAAAATCAGCCAAAATTTCATAAGAGTATATGACCAAAGTATATTTATTTCATGTTGCAAGAATACAAATTCATGAATAGGAAGGTTTAGGCTACCCAACTGTGAACACGCACGTTTACAGCATACAAGGCTGTAAAAGGAAATAGGCGCTTAAGTATTCACGAATTGCATAACAATTTCATCATGTCTTCATATTTTCTATACTACTCTCAACTATTATTCTGTCCTGGAAATACATCTAGGCCAAAATCAGGTCGCTTTTAATGCTCTTCATGAGATCATATTAGAAAAATCGCTATTCTATCTCTAAATATGACACGATTCCCTTATTTTCCCTGCTTCCTCATACTTAAGTTTTCTACCAAAATTAGCTCGCTCTTAATGCTCTCCATAACAACATAAAAGACAGTCCAGACTTTGACAAAATAATTCCATGTCCACAGGTAGCACTAATCGCAGACGGTATGAAAGAAAGCATAAATTCAGCAATATTATGCTCGCATACTAATAGATTTTTTTTTCAATCACTGTTTAAGCTATTACCTTAATTTAAAATGATTTTAGTAAAAGCACACATTAAGAAATACTTTCCAAAGGGTGTCTCAAATTTACCTGACATTTTAAAAATTGCGCGCCATTTTTCTTTGTGGCGAACATAGAGTACTGATCTTTGACAACTGGCATCAGGAAGTATTGAGGTTTAGTCATGAATAATTACACGATCAAGCAACGCCTAGAAATTGTGAAAATTCATTACAGAAATGGTGAAAATTTTGCAGAGACGGTTCGAAAAGTCTTTTGGTCATCATAACGCACCATCTCGCAACACTGTGGTGCATTTAATTAAAAAAATGAGGTTGGAGGTTCAATTCTAACCTTGAAAAACAGTGGTCGTTCTCGTACCGGTCGGTCAATTGAAAACATATCCGCAGTGAGTGCGAGTGTTGACCAATGTCCTTCCATCTCGATTCGCAATCGTGCTCAGCAATTGGACGTCCCAAGAAGCTCTGTACAGCGAATTTTTACTAAAGATCAAGATCTGCATTTGCATGTCTACAAAATCAAATTGATATAGAACCTGTAACCAACAGACCATGCACCAATCGTCAAATGGATAGAGGAGCATCAACAATTCGATGCTGATTTTTCGAAGAAAATCATCTTCAGCGATGAGGCGCATTTTCAGCTTACTGGCTACGTGAATATACAAAACTGTCGAATTTGGAGAACTGAAAATCCTCAAGTGATCCAACAGCTTCTCATGCATCCACTACGAGTTACTCTTTGCTGCGGAATTTAGGTTGGAGGAGTGATTGGGCCGTACTTTTTCGAGATTGCTACGGGAAATGCGGTTACTTCAATGTTGTTCGTTATAGTGTCATGATAACCAAACTTTATGGAATGAATTAAATGGCTGGCCTTGGAAGGAAGACATATTCTTTCAACATGATGGTGCAACCTCCCACACTGCGAACGAAACAATGCAGTTATTGCAGACAAAGTCCCATGGTCGTGTTATTTCGCGCCGCGGCGATTTGAATTGGCTACCAATATCTGACGCCATTAGACTTCTTTCTTTGGCGTTTTCTGAAAGGAAAAGTGTATGCTAATGATCCACAGACCATTCCCGAGCTCAAGTAAGAAATTAGACGCACCATTAATGAAATTAGTAAATGTAATTGAAAATTTTGTCAAAAGAATGACCATTTGCAAACAATGTCGGATATTGTGTTTCACACATAACCTCCATGTTTGTACCTTATATTATATTTGTTAATAATAGTTACTTATTTTATGGAATTTATATCATATCATAACAATAGTTTTCTTTAGTTTTCTTTATAATTATCAAATATTTACTTCTCAAACGACCGTGGAAAGACATTTGCACAATCTGGGATATGTTAAATGTAATGTCACTGCACTTTGAAAACAAATATTCATCAAAAGAATATTATGCTCTTAATTTGGTAGGTAAGGCTACTACAGAACCAAACTATTAATACAAAAGAAAAGCGGCCAGAATTGGCAAATCGTATAGGTGTTGTATTGCACCATAACAACGCAAGAGCACACATAAGTTTAGTGACCCTGGAGCTGGAGCTTGGATGGGATTTGCTGGATCATCCACTATATTCGCCAGACTTTTTATCGTCCGACTACGATTGGTTTCGATCTTTGCAAAAGTCTGAATTGTAAACAATTCAATTCAGATAATGGTGTTAAATGGCACTTGCTTCTTTTTTGCCAAGAAATTCCAGAAGTTCTATGAGCGTGGCATCATGATGTTACCCAAAAGATGGCAAAAGGTCCTTGAAAAAAAATTGTCAATACATAACTAAATCGAATTATTTCTTTCTATAAAAAATCGTCTGTGATTATTATACAGGGTCCGCCAGTCAAATGGGAATATTTGTGGTGGGTTTAACAACTCATGGTAAAATAGTGGAAATGCCAATCTATCATAACCTGCATGGTCTGCCATTTAGTTTACAATGAATCGTTAGGTATTTGAACAAGGAAACTACGCTGATAAAGCATATATCAAAATAGCGGGAGTATAGTGCAAACAATCGTTTACTTCACGAAGTCACGGTATAGTGTGCGATATCAGGCAATGGAATTATAGGTCCTTATTTCTACAAGGATGAGGATTAGAATGCAAGACAAGGCAACAAGCCACAATGCATGTTGTTAATGTTGGTAACAATCGAAACACGTGTCAGTTAACTGATAATAAATCTATGGAACATAACAAGTGTCTTACTTCACCAAATTTGCATATCTGGTTCCATCAAGAGAGTAGCGCAACAAGTATTGAATTATATTGAAAACATAAGTGTTTCATACTATAAATGAAAGTTTGAATCTCCTTTCTTCAAATTTATTGATGGCAAATGTACATTTCGGTCAATAAACAGTATTATTGTAATCATCCTTACCTATTTGTACCGCCCTCATTAATCTATATCTGTTTAGGTATAAATACTTGCTTTATTTGTTTTTGTGTTTAGTTTAGCATTGAAAATTTTCACATCGTGACCCAAATGTACATTTGCGATCAATAAATTTTGTGAAGAAAGAAAACTCAATATTTCATTTATAGTATAGTACACCTTCACGTAACTCAACAATCATTAATGTATAAGTGTTTCAAATTAATCCACCCAGGACAATCCAATACAATACCTGTTAAAGTGCTGAGAAGGGTTGTGCAAAACGCTTGTCAACGGAGAACATTAGAAAATATTTTTTTCATGTTGTAAAACAAATGTATACTTTTGTATTTTACATTATTATTTTAGAAATTGTTAAAAACTAAGTCTTTCACACTAAAATTATTTACGAAATCTTCCCATTTCACTGGCGAATCCTGTAGTAAAAAGCTAAAATGACTTAAGACTCAACCCAATAGATGTTAACGAGTATTACTTGCTTTTCTATGTTAACAAAACATGTATAAATTTAAATAATTGAATCTTATAATTTATTTACTAGATTTTTACCAGTTATTTAGATAAAGGGACATTTTTCTTCATTGAGTCGTTTATTAATTTTACATAAGTTTTAATAATCTTTATTAGGCATCAATTAATTTGTTTTAATTCTTGTTTCCTAGACCACTAAAAGTAAGGAAAAGTAAAGAACAAAGTAGTCTTATCACAATTAAGCTTATTTAGTATCATTAATCTAATTAATGTGCGAAAAAGTACCATAATTAAAATATACTCCACCCATTATATTTGAGCGCACTTAGTATTACAGATGCAGTTAATGACTAACGTAATATCATCATGAGCAAAATCAAAAAATACATCTTGTATATACATTAAAGTGCTTTATAAAGATTGTTGTTGCGATTTTATTATTATATTGCTTGTAATAATTTCTCTTAATAAAACAATTTCTATTATTTTAAATAGCTAAGAAGAGTATATTATCAGAAATCTCGTTTTTTGCTTTCTCGTCTGTATATTTGGTACAAGGTATCTAAAGCTAAAGAACAAGATTTTGTAGTAAGATATAGGACTCTATTTTGAAATTGTAGAAGTATGTCGAGTTTTTCAACAAGAACTTTCGTATTTAATAAAGGCAAATCGGAACAACGTGACATTTAGTTTTTTGCATATCAGTTGTACAAGCTTCATACGTATTAAGAATATTAAGAATTTGGTCGATCAACTTGAGTCGACAGGTTCGATACATAATGTGTCGACTTTCTCAACAATTGGGGTTATCCACAACGACCACATGGCGAATTTTGCATAAGGATTTGACCTTACAAGGTACAACTGGTTCAAATTGAATTGAATTGAAACCACTTCACCAATTACATTCGCTGAATTCATTCAAGAACAACCCGCTGATTTTTCTGAAAAAAATCATTTTTTCAGACGAATTTCATTTTTATATAAGCAACATCACAAACTAATGTACGCATGATAGATAATGTTAGTGGATTAGTCTGTTAAATGACTATCGACCAGCGGTCTTTCAGCCCGGATTTGTCAGTCTTTATATGTCTCGTCAGTCTGACTCTGATGGTGATGATGATGGATGATTTGATTCAATGAATTTGAATGCTGTGAATGAAGGGGTTTTATATTTTGGGATTAGGTCAGGATTTCTTCGCAAGCAGTAAAGGGAAAGGATGTGTTAGTTGAAGGAGTTTTTGGAAAATGTTAAGCTAAGATATAGAAGGCCTTCATTGATGGTTCCATTTTAATTTCTCTGGATATGTCAACAAACAAAATTGCCGCATTTGGGTTTCTGATAATCCAAAAGCGATTGCTAAATAGTCTTTGCTTATATTGGATTGATAAGGCTGTTACTTGGCCAAACTCCATTATGAACTTATAATGAAAAAACACGATCGTTTTGAGTTTAGCTTTATTTTGTAGATACTGCTACAATTGTTTCACCACACAGTGGCTTCATCAGGCAGATGAATAATGATTTTAAATTTATTACAATCGAGACTTAAATACTACATAACACTATGAATATGGTGGGGGTATTGCAGGTACAAAAATTATAAATTAAGTAATGGTGAATTGTTGAGCTCCGTTTGTTCATTTAGTAAAATAGGGCGTTTATTAAATTTGTTTATTTCTAATTGTTCGAGTAGGTTTAATTTTCTTCCTTTCTGGCACGTGTGTAATATTTTTAAATCCGGTATAAATTGATGTTGATCTAGAAGGTGGTTCGCGTATGTTGATGTTGTTTTCTCTAATGTGAAACTTTTCTTATGTTCACGGATTCGGTCCTCGAAGCTCCGGCCTGTTTGTCCCACATATACTTTTGGGCAATTACCGCACTCTAACAAGTAGACGCCTGACTTTTCATTTTTAGCTGTTTTGTCTTTTGCGTTGTTTATAAATTTGTGTAGTGAATTATTTGTTTTGAATCATGTTTTAATGTTTAAAGATTTTAATTCCTTGCTAATTGCTATTGAAGGAGGGCCAATATATGTTAATGAGCAATACTTTTTATTTTGGTTTAGGTACTGTTAGGGAAAATTAATGAATTTATTTGACGTTTTTGTTTTTTATTCAATAAATTGTTTATTAACTCAAGTGTGAATTCGTTATTACTAGCTATTGTTAAAATTCTATTTAATTATTTGTTGACTGATTGATTGATTGACTGATTGATATTACTTTACATGTTCACTTCAAAAATAATAACAATTAATAAAAAATTACATATAACTTAACAATTTGGAGCAGGAACATGCGGGCGGAGTTCACATAGTGTTCTTCCACTGAAACCCATATTACTGGATGATGATATCCTCACCAGCAGTTATTTTTATCCATTTTAGGTAATATTTTGGCCATTTCTGGCTTATCTTACTCATTTTGTATGAGACTACATATTTTCTTGACGTTTCATGTCATTTAAAACAAACAATAAAAAATTGGCCTCCGATAATGGGGTATTGATCAGTCGATGGATCATGGAATTATAGGCTGCAAGTTTCTGGGGCATGGGATGGAAGGATTTAAAATGGATAGTTGTATCAATATGGGTTGGTTTATGGTATATGTCAAATTCAAGTTTAAAATCTTTCTGATGTATGTTTAGGTCTAAAAAGTTGATAGATTCATTTTCTTGGAGTTCTATGGTAAATTTAATGTTTGAGTGGATTGAGTTTAGATATGATAAGAAAACATCTAATTGTAAACAAAAGGCACCACTTATGCACACTTTCTTCATTCATCACAACTTTCCTTTATAACTCTAACAGTTGTTAATGGGTTTCAGCCGTAGAACTATTTGTTTTGTATTTAAACAAAGAATTACAATCAAAACTTCCCAATTGGCGGGATAAGTACCATAATAGACAATAAATTAAATAAAGATGTAATTTATTATAATCTGTATCTTAATGTGATTTTTTTACAATACAAATAAGATTAGAACAATTTGTGATATATGTCTGTATATTTGCATTCCTATTGAATCTTTAATATAATCGGTTTTATTATTTTATATTATAAATTAATTGTAATGTATGTTTTTGTCACTCATTCTAACAGAAAATTATAAATTAATAACGGTTTAGATTTTAATATTAAGCAAATTACAAACATATGTGCCAAAATATTTTTTTAAGGTAGGTAGTGCACTCTGCAATTTGCGAAAGCTTTGTTTCATCATCCTCCCTATGTCTTTCCTTGTTGAATTATGGGAAATTCAACCCATCTGGATTACCGATATTATTATTTTATTAAATTTTAATGTTGAGATTAGATATTTATTTTGCTATGACAAAAAAACATTATTTAAGCTAGAATTTGCCAACTTTGCTTACCAGCATACATAACAGTGTTGAGATAAAACAATATTCATTTTGGTAGTATATAATAATAAAATTCCTTCAATTTCAATTGTAAAATTTGCACAAAAATTTTTCCTTTACATTTTCGATCAATATTTTAATTAAATTGAAGATTTGATGAAATTAAAAGTTTTAAATAATCTTCAATTAGAAACTTTCTACAGTAAGAGGCATGAAATATTGTTGCAAAAGTTGTATATGTATAACTTTCATCCGCTATGTTGCAACTTAATAATCACATACTTATAAAATCAATTTTAAATAATAAAAATAAACAACAACCTTTCAGATGAATACTTTACTAATAAAAGTGTTCCACAAGGATCGAAGTTAGGGCCAGTACTTTTCTTATTATATTTAAAGGATATCTGTCAATATGTAGGAGAAAGAAATATACTATTGTTTGCAGATGATACTACTTTGGTAAGTTGGGCCAAGTTACTAAGTGAAGTAAACAACCTGATAAATGATAATTATGCTCGGGCAAAGTGTTGGTTTCAAACAAATGAGCTTTCATTAAATGACACTAAAACAGTAAATATGCTTTTTTATCTAAAAATATAAATCATAGGTTTGCTAACGATACTAAGTGTCTATGTTTTGACATAGACCGACAACTAACTTGGAAAGTACATACGTATGATCTAGAGAAAGAAAGAAATTAAAACTTATTTCTTCTCAGACAACTCTTGAAAGTCGTTTCATTTGATGTTTTAAAGGTAACATACCTCTCGGTAATAGAATGTCACATATGATATGGCATCCTTTTGAAGGGGCATTCGTAGGCAGGTAACCAGATTTTTTAAGCTCAAAGAAAATCGATCAGAGTTATCTTTAATTTGGGCTACACTGAATATTGTAGGCAACATTTTATTAACCCTTTCGCTACGGCGGTTCATTTGAAATTTTATTCTTCAATTTTTTTAGCATTTATCTTCAATATTCATACTTAAGGGTTAAGTTATTCTTTTTATTTTATTTTTTCTCTTCATAAATATTTACTATTTTTTGTCAAGACAAGGTTAGAAATAAAATAGTAAATTTTACTTCAGTCTTTAGTTTCGAGTCCTTTATCTTCTGTGTTTAACTCTTGAGTTTTTATTATTGAGTGGAGTCTCAAAACTTTAGTTTTAATATATCAATCTTTAGACAACTTTAGTCAAGTTTTTAGTTTTGAATCTTGATTTATAAGGTTTAACGTTTTGCTCTTTTATTTTGAGTAAAGACTCTTCTCTCTTAAATTTTAAATTTCCAGATTTCCACATTTTCCCTTCAAGCTTTAGTCTTTTTCTTCAATTTTAACGCTTAAGTGTTGAATTTATTTCCTTTTATTTGTTTCCTTCATGAAGCTTTACTATTTTTATTTAAATGTTTTTTAGTACAAAAAGAAAGAAAGATAATTATTTTCTTCAAACTTCAGTATTAAATTCTTGAGTCTTTGTTCTAGAGTTTGGTCTCAAAACTTTAGTTTTCAAATATCAATCTTTAGTCTTTAAACTCAAGTTTTTAGTCTTAAATCGATTTTACTGGCATGTCGAATATATCCGGCGTTCGTCTCCAGAGGGCCATCATATGAATGTGGGTGACGGATATATCCGTCGTTCGGAGCGTATGCATATAATGGAATGCATCACGTACGTCCACGATCATATTGGTCACTATGAAAAATATTGTAATGTTAATAGATATGTCACCAGAAGTACAAACCAAATTAGACTTTATAATGGTCTAATTTGTTCGACTGAAACACATACAAACCAGCACTCGGTACCATGCTATAAAGCCATATAACAGTTTACCAATTAGTAATAAAGAGTTATCGGCTAGGAAAATTGTAATATCGATGTTAGTCTCAAGTTTAATTCTACTCTGTTAATATATTGTTTATATAACTCATTGCTGAGTTGTTTACATTTTGCCCGAAGTTCTTGAAAGCGTATGAAATGCGCTTGTTCATTAGATTGTTTATAAATTTTGTGCGCTTGTTTTTTTTTGATATACTAATTGAATTAATTGCGCATTGAACCATTTTGAAAATTTATTTTCATGAATGATTTTTACTGGGACGTAGGACGCCACAGCTGCTTGAATGATATCATAAAATATATTTAAAGCTTCATTTATACATGAGCTCCGCGATATTAAGCTGTGCCAGTCAAATGAAGCGATATAATTATTTATAGCAAAATAGTCCGCATTGTTAAAATCATAGTGCAACGTGTTTGAGGTTAGATAATTACAATAATTTTTGCATAAGAGTTCAATGGAGTAAGCAATATGGTAATGTGAGTTGTTATCCAATAGATTTTCCGCAATGCTGACCTGTGTATCCTCCTTGTTTCCAAACACTAAATCCAAAAAGTTCCTTGGCCATTTGGATAGCTATTTAGTTTAGTAGGATAAATTTAAAAATCCTGTTCTATCAATAATCATCTTGGCCTTGTTACTTGATTGTCCCAATTCAACAGCTCCAAATTCATGGTTGTCTCATTTATCAGATGACAATATTGGAAAAATATTATCATACTGATTAATAACAAATTTATTTTAACAGCATCATTTGAACACATTTTAGCAATGATATACGTATTATGTTTTCTTGTGCATTGTAAAAGCGTAAGCTCAATTTATAAATATTAATATAACCTTTCACTGTTTCACTATGTTTCTCGTCTAGTCTGTGAAAAACTTAAAAAATAAATCTTTATTTGGTGCATAATCATTTTACTATGAAATAATTGTTTCACTTTTCTTATATAGGCAGAAGCATATACTTTCCAGATATTAGTTTTTGTTTGAAATATAAGAGATTATTATTCACTTCATTCAGTAAGTATGTAGACAAATGGGATCTTGAAATTTTAAATGAACACTATCAGTATATTACATAAAAAGCAAATAATCGTATTTAAGACCTATAATAAACTAATAATATTAGCCAGTTAAGAAGTGTACCTTAATTATTTATTAAATTTTAATTTTAAAGGAAGGAATAAATTCAAGCTAAATACAATAACCCGATTTTGATTATCCTCCTCAACATAGGATTATAAATATTAAAGGCATATATTATCAGCTACTATAAAAATAATTTTAATTTGTTTCACATATTTTAAAAATTAGAGCGAAATTACATTGTAATATTGTTAAATTTTTCATAAAAATATCGGTGCACGTAAATGGATACCAAATTAAAAAGAAGATATTGCGGTAAAGATCTGATGCTCCCCAAATACAAGTTTTAACGTGTTACGACAGGTAACGTGCCGCAAACCATCTTTCGAAAAATGACGAATTCCTAAATTCGCCAGTATCCGCATTTGGAAAATGAGGGAAAATAATCGTAGTTTAATTTTGTATCCCTCGAAATCCAAATAGGGCAGAAAGACCGTAGGTCTATAGCCCAGTCGGACTAACACCACATTATTTGTTTTTGCTTATGCATATATAAATGTAATTATTTAATTGTCCGAATAAAGATTATTGTTATTGTTATTAATCGTAGTGTTTGAATTAAAAGAATAATAATTAATTTCTTATACCTAATCTTGACCAACAGCTTTAACTTAAAACTTACGCATTCGTTGCATTCAGACATTGTTATTCGTCAGGAACTTTATCAAATGATAAATAAAACTTACTTTGTTAATATCACACACGGAATTTATTTCGTAACTATAGTTTCAACCTTACAAAGCCATTATCAAACGTACAGTGATTCAATATGTATCACAAAGTTATGGCTTCAAGCATCCAACATATTGTTATTCGTATTTGAAAGTCATAATAGCTCATAAATTATTTTCTTATACATATAACTAGACCATGCATTAGAAAATTGCATCTAGATATAACATATGATATAAAATTAAATTATAAACTATTCAATTGCAATAAATCGATATGATTTAATTTATCCGTTTTAGTATCAATTAGGGCCCATAATAACGTCATTTTTATGGGTCCCATTGTCACGGAGCATTCACCGCTACATAAAAATGTTCTCTTTATTTAAGATTGCAATTTATGAACGCAATTCGCTCATCATAAATCTCTTGATTTAGTGCCTCTTAATTTTTTCGCTGCGGTGCAGATATGTCAATTAACCGGCCATATAAATGCAGTCGAGTTTTTATTTAGTTGGGATTCTGTCCACGGCCGACATGACGTACAATTATCATTACAATATATGCATTCATTAGTGGTACGATATATGCGCATACATATCTTGCGACAAGGTGTCATACCGACATTAAAGCAATGCGTGCCTATTATCATTAGCATATTAAAAGTGTAAATCAGGTCTAAGTAGCTTTCAAGATAACGTAATAATAAATTAAGATTATAATTGTTTTACTTTAATATAATTTAATTATACATATTATAGAATGAAATTTTGTTTGTGTCAAAGTTATTATAATGTCGTGAAATTTATTAAAAGGTCGATAATTGTATTTTTTTTGGGTTTCGGGAAAACTATATAAATATACAAGGAGTGTTAATTTATTAAAGAGGTTTTAAAGAATACTCAAATAAGTAGTAGATATATAGTAAGTATTGTAGTTTAGATAGTAGTAATATTTAGTTATTGGCCACATGGACCATCGGCTGCGCTATTTGTGTATGTATGTGGGTGTATAAATGTGATTTAATATCCGGACCAACGAAGATACATATTAATAATTATCGTTATGAACCTTCATAATATATCAAACTTCTTAATTAACTTTACATCAGCTACTAGTACTACTCCTAAAATGACCTGGTACTGGGCCCGGTACTAATAGAATATAGAGAATGCTAAAAATATTTCAGTAATTTTGAGAAAAGAGAAAATAAACATGATTTTTTTAAATATAAATATAGGATCCAAAATTCCTTCAGAAAAACTGTCCCTTCGTAGAAACTAGCCATTATTCCAAGTCAAAAGATTTAACATCCAAAGTATATAGCAGAAAATATTCTTATTCTTATTCTTATTTATTATTTATAATAATAAATGTACGTTTTTAATTCTATACAAGTGATACGAAATTAATATATGCAAATGCATTTCCAGAAAATGATGCAAATATTCTAAATTGGCGAAAACTTGTTTTGTTGATATGTTCTGACACAGCCCATCTAGACCAAAATCTCGAGTCCAACGGTTTTCGTATCTATTCATAAATGGGATCTTCAGTCTTCAGTCGAGTGGCTGGCTGATCCTTATACATACATTCTATAATTCCTGTATGGCGTCGCTTATTTCTAGGAGGTTGTCCTATTGCATTCATCCTCTTTATACGAGGATGTCAGTGATAATTCTCTGATTTGTCCGTAGAAGTTGCTTATATCAATTTTATCGGCTCCATGAATAATTCTAGCTTAGGTTTTCTTTTCCAGCAGGTATGGTTGTCAATTCTAGAATATTTGAAATTACACTAGTAGGCCACTTTGTGTAAAGGACCGTGTGATTTATACTTTGGTTGCTTCAGAAAATTCATTCCTAAGTAATATTCTCCTGTCCTGGCGTTTGTGTGAACGTCTATTTCTTTAATTTAATTCTCCCTACAGGTTAATTTGTATTCCCGCTATTGGCATTTTCTGGGATCTAGAAGTACTGTTGCACTAATCCTCTTTATAGGTCCTGGCGTTTGTGTGAACGTCTATTTCTTTAATTTAATTCTCCCTACAGGTTAATTTGTATTCCCGCTATTGGCATTTTCTGGGATCTAGAAGTACTGTTGCACTAATCCTCTTTATAGGAGGATGTCGGTCATAATTCTCTGATTTATAGAAGTCCACAGAAATTACTTTTATCCATATTATCAGTTCCATGAATAAATCCAGCTTTAGTTTTCTTCTCTAGCAGGTATGGTATGTCGATCCTAGAACAAGAGGCCACTACCTATACTTTTGGAATGTTCAAATTTTTAAGACCGAGTTGATTTTTTTTTGGTTGTTTAAAAAAATTCATTCCTAAGATAGATTCTGTTGTGCTGGCATTTAGGAGAACGCCTATTTCTTTAATTTATTTTCTCCTGGCAGGTTCATGTTTATACCCGCGATTATCATTTTGTGGGATCTCAAAATACTGTCAGATGGTTTCTCGTAGAATATGGAATGAACAAGTATTTTGCGATCCATTATCCAAGGTTTCTATTTTTTTTTTTTATTGAATTAACGGGCCACACCCCAATAATACATTAATTTACAATACATATTAATAAGTAAGAAAAACATTTGGTTAACATAGAGCGAGTGTAGAGCGTACGGGGATGTGAAAATATATTTTTTCTAGTAGATGAGGGCAATCTATAACATTATTTATGATTTTAAACAAAAATATTAAATCAGTTAATGTCCTTCTATTTTCCAAAGTCCCTATTTTCAATAATGTTTCAATAATGTTTCAATTTCACTATAAGATCTACTTTCACCCCAACCCATTTTATGGGCAACATAGAGCAAGAACAAATGCAGTACTGTTTCTATTTTATTTACGTACAAGTCATAGTATGGAAACCAAATGGTTGAACAGTATTCGATCTGAGTACGCACAAGCGAAGAATACAAAGTTGTGATATTTGTAAAACTTGAAGTATTTCTTTTTACAAACCCTAATGTTTTTCGAGCCTTTGAAGTTATTTTAGCTATAGGTTGATTAAATGTTAATTTTCTGTCAAATAGTACTCCTAGGTCACTTATTTTCTCAACTTCTTTCAAACTGTTATTACCTAGTTTGTACATGAAAGTAATGGGCTCGTTTATTTTGTAGAAACGCATGATTTTACATTTATTAACATTTAAATCCATCGCATTGTGGTTACACCATTGCCAGAAATTATTTAAACCCCCCTGCAACTCATCCACGTCTTCTTGACAAGTAACTTTTTTAAATATTTTAGTGTCATCTGCAAAGAGAAGACACTCTGAGTTTTTAATACAACTTGTTAAATCATTTATAAATAATTTAAAGAGCAATGGACCCAAATGGGAACCTTGTGGAAGCCCAGAAGTAACTGCAATACTATGCGAGACAAAATTTCTAATTTTAACATGTTGGGTCCTACTTTTAATATAGCTTTCTATCCAACTATGTAACTTACCAAGTATACGTAACTGATGAAGTTTGGTCAAGAGTATATCATGGTTTATTCTATCGAAAGCTTTAGAAAAGTCAGTGTATACCACATCCACCTGGCTATTTACAGCTAAAGCGCTCGATATATATTCACTATATACGGTTAGGTTTGTAAGAGTGGACCTACCAGAATGATATCCATGTTGTTCAGGTGAAATTAAAGGATTAAATATGGCTGATAATTGATCTGTTATTAAGCTTTCAAATAGCTTAGGTATTGAACTTAAGATTGAAATTGGCCTATAATTTTCAATATTATTTCTCGCGCCAGATTTGTGCACAGGGGTGATGAAACTACATTTTCACCTGCTAGGGAACCGACCAACGTTTAAAGATTTGGTGAATATTTTATGCAAGGGGTAAGAGATGGTAAATTTAGAATTTTTTAAAACTATTGGTGGTATACTGTCAGGACCCGCACCTTTTTTACAGTCTAACTGGTCAATTTTTTTCACTATATCCACTACCCTTAACTTAATCTCTGAGATTGCGGCACTAACACTAACTGATTTGCCTTGATAGTTGCTTTCTTCTTTGGTGGAATAAGTTCGTCCGAAGTGATTAGCAAAATTATTGGCTATCAACTGTGGGTCATCTAGGGAAGTGTCCTGGTAGTGCATCTTACTTGGAATACCATCCTCTTGCCTCATTAATTTTGCATAATTCCAGAAGCTTTTGGGGTTGTTTATTATGTTGGATTCTGCACGATGTACATAATCAACAAAACAAATTTTAGATTTGTGTTTTGCTTCTTTTCTTAGATTTGAATATATGATGTAATTTTCTCGGTTTGGGTTACTTTTGTAATTTTTATGTGCCACTTTTTTGTTAGTGATTAGTTTTTTTTAACTCACTGGAGTACCATATAGGAAAATTAAACTTACTTGAGAGTTTCATTGGCACATATATTGATAATGCATTATAGACTACTTCGTAAAATTTGTCAACCATATCATCAATAGATAAATCATGAAATTCTCGTTCCCAGTTTATAAAGCCTAAGTATTCGTTTAGATTGATATAATCACCCCGTTGAAAGTCATAGAATCCTTAATAGTTGATTCAATGCTATTTTTAGGAATGTGAAACTCAAGGGCTGGATGATGTCCATCCTCGTTGATTATTGGATTTAGACATTTATTCACATTATCAATTTGGGATATGGAAAATACTAAATCTAATTTATGTTGATGGTTGCTTAACACATTATTTATCTGGTGCAAATTTAGTACTTCAATCGTTGAGGATAATGTTTCAATAGAATTTTGCTCATTTATAACACTACCTGGACGTATAATTGCAGTAGAGCCCATGTCATCCCCTATCCACTCTGCGTGCGGTAAATTAAAATCACCCACCAGCACCAATTTTTAATTAGGGTAAATTTCTGCTAGGTTTATCAACGATCTGCAGAAAAAAATATATTTATCCACAGCAGAGGAAGGGGGAAAATATACATTTACAACGATAAGTTCTAAATGCTTCCCAATAGCAACACAAATACATTCAATACCGTCATATATATTAATTTCTTGACTGTACAATTCGGCAGAAACCCCTATTAGTACTCCTCCTCCCCGTTTAAAAGAACTAGTAAAGCTATTTCTGTCTTTTTTGTATAAATTATAATTTGATATGCACAACTCTGAAGTTTTAATATCTGATTTTAGCCATGTTTCCGTTAGGCATATATCTTCATAATCGATGGATACCAATGAGCTTCGGAATTCATTAATCTTAGTTCGCAAACCTCTAACGTTTTGATAATAAAAGCTGTATGTTTTCTTTACTAAGTTTTATCAGTATTTTCGCAAGTTAATTGCTACATGGAATCGTTGTAGCAAATTTTCTGTTTTGCAATGTTTACATATTTATATGTTGGACATGAAATACTAAAAATATCATGATTTTCATCAATATTTGTGTTAAATTTTGCATTCATTTTTTTACAGTTTAAACAATATTTATTACGATCTAAGCAGATTGATCAGAATGTGGATTGATACATTTGGAACAGATTTTGTCCTCGTCACAATTTTTTGCCATATGTCCTAATCCAAAACAATTATAACAACGCAGAATATTATATGCTTCATATACTGAGCACGAATCCCAGCCAATGAGTACTTTTCCATTTTTGATTATTGTCGAGAACGTTAGTGGATCAACTTCAACTATTATATTGAATGATTTTTTTATAGGAATTTGCCTATGTACAATTTTAAAAACTAAATTTTCATTATTGTCTCTCAATTTGTTTTGTGTTGTTATAAGGTTTGTTAAACCATCCTGATCATAGTCTTTATAAACAGCATTTATTTTCATTATTTACAGAATAGTTGTTGTTCATTTTTGTTTTGATTGTCTTTTGTACTGCAACGACCTCCGATTGATTTTCACAATTAATTATAACACCGCCTTTACGTGTGCTTCTGGAAATATTAGCATTTACACCGAGAGCTGTTGGATTGACGTTAAAATGTAGATCACTTCGTGTTTTTGCACCATCTTATTGATTTTTAGGCTCAACAATAACAGAATGTTGAGTTGGTTTTAGTTTAACGGCTGTACTATAACCCTCTTTGTGATTGTTGCGCACCAGTAAATCTACTTTTGAATTTAATTCGACAATTACGGTTTTTAATTCAACGATTTCGGATTCGTAAGTTTTTTTAAGTTTAGACATTTCTGTCTTAAAATAAGAAACTAAATAATCAATTTGAGATGCAAATCTATTACTAATTTCATTTGAAACACAGCAGATGAAATCACCATTTTCTCTAAATCATCGTCTATATAGATTTTTACCCGATTTTTCTTTCTCTGTTATATTTATCTATGTTCGATCTCCTAAGGTTACATTTTGCAAAATCGCTTCTCAGTGGTGGGTAATAGTTTCTTGCTATATTTTTGCAGGTGTAGAAATATGGTTCTTTTTCTGCATTTTACTGTAGTATGTTTTGTTCTATGATAGTAGTGTAAATCTAACTTGCTCTATTTAGTTGTGGCGGATTCTTGACAAATTTCTTACAAAGTCATTCTTCTTCTTACCGGGCTAAGTCATTGAATTTACTAATTGAAATAATTTTCCACATAATAATTCTAGCCAATTTAATAGTAATAACTAGAGATTAGGTAAAATATTTGAATAAGTCAATATTTCTTACAGTATATTAATTAATTAATTAATTATAATTATTAATAAAATTAACATTTATAAATATTGATAATAAGGGAGTGGAGGCTCCATGGCTGGTATTCAAAAAGGGGATACAAAACATGTTGTTGACCCTCGAATTGGAGGAACACTTGAATAGTAGAATTGGTACCTAAGAGTATCCATTAAATAATTTAAAAATAAATAACATATGGGAAATAACTTGCAGAGAATGAAAAGCACGAACAAAAATTCTGATAGAAAACTTTCATATAGAAAGCCAATACAAGGTATGTACCAAATTTACGAATATACAAAATCTTAAGAAACTTCAGTACCTTTTCGAGCATGTAGGGCTTTTGTTGCTCGAACCAAATTATGGCACCTTATTCTAGTTTGCTTCTAATGAAAGCAAAATAGAATTTAATAAAAGCCATGTGGTGGTAAAGAGACCTTGCATTACAGAAAATTTAGCCTAGAGTTATATAGCAGTCATTGCAAAATTTCTTTATGTGAGCACTAATGTTGAGCTTAGAATTTATTAAAATACCTATGTCACAAAATTCAGAAACGCGAGACAACGCCATTCCGGTCAGAAAATAGTCAACTTCTCTTGACACAGAATGGTTTGACAGAGAATGTGAAATAGTTTTAGACCGCAAGAACCAAGCTAGGACTAAAATGCTCAAGGGAAATAGTGAAGTGAATAGACGATGCTACGAACACTGTAGAAAGGAGGTCAGAAACCTGTGCAGAAAAATGAAACCAAAGTTCTGGAAGAACAAATTAAAATCTATTGAAGAACATCTAATAAACAAGAATATAAGAAATTTTTATCAGGAAGTGAAAAATTGCAACCAAGGAAAAACAAAAAGGGACAGTATACTGTAAAAGTAAGAAGGGAGAGTTAGTTGGTGATGTAAACAAAAAATTACATAGATGGGCAGAATACTTTTAGGAACTTCTTGATGATAGTGAATTGAATAAAAACAGCGAACCAATACTGATTGATCAAATAGAGGAGGAGGAAGAGAAAATAGAAGAACCGACAGAAAATTGTATCAAGAACATTCAACAATTAAAAAATAATAAGAGTGCAGGAGAAAATGGGATGCAAGCAGAAATATTCAGATACGGAGGAAAAAACAAATTAATAAAATTAATAAGACAAATATGGAGGGAGGAAAGAATACCAAGTAATTGGAATAGTGCCATCATATGTCCAATACACAAGAATCCTAATGTAATAACTATAGAGGTATTGCGTTATTGGATGTTGGGTACAAAATTATGTCTGTAATTATAAGAGAAAAACTTGCACCTTTTACGAATGAAATAATAGGGGAATACCAGGGGGGCTTCAAAAAAGGAAATCAACTATAGATCAAGTGATTACTTTAAAACAAATCCAAAGCAACAGCTATGAACAAAACTTAGCGCTACATATGCTGTTTATAGACTACAAACAAGCATACGACTCCGTGGATAGAAATAAGATGTATATGGCCATGGAAAATCTCCAAATTCCGAGAAAACTAATAAAATTAATACATATGACTCTCAAAAGCACTAAAAACAAAGTTATGATTAGATTAAAGGAGTAGTATCCAAGCCCTTCCCAGTAAACAGAGGTTTAGGACAAGGAGACCCATTATCAACTGCTTTTATAGTACTCAAAAGCATAATGAGAGAAGCAGCCTTCCAAACAAAAGGGTTAATCTACCAAAATAAACACCAGATTCTAACATATGCAGATGACATTGTTCTATTAACACGATTGAAAATAGAGTTGGAAAAACATTTAAAGAATTAGAAAGAAGTGCGAAGACAACTAACAATAAATGAAGACAAAACAAAATACATGGTCAAGGGTGTAGCGGAAACGAAAACCTGCTCAAATTTACACAGACAGGAAGTAAGGACAAAAAGTACGTTTTTGAAAGAGCGGGAACTTTTGAATATTTGGGGGTAACATTAATAGATAAAAGCGAAAAGAAAACAGAAATAGAGAAGAGATTAATGAAAGGAAGCCAAACAATGAGAAGATCACGAAAAACCCTTATGATAAAAGAGATCAGCAGGAAATCCAAAATACGATTATACAAAACAGTAATTCGAGCTGCATTATATGGGTGCTGAACAAAACAAACGCAGACAAACTTGAAAGGTGGGAAAGCAAAATGTTAAGGAAAATTTACGGGGGAGAAAAAGATGAAGATGGAACAAATCGTGAAATTAATGAAGAACATCGATGCCCCTTCATCACAAACATTATTAGAGCACAGAGATTAAGATGGCTTGGCCATGTCTATGCTCAAAAAAATTAATCTCGGAAGGACAGAGTACAAAGAAAAAAATCACGATCACAATACTTATATAGGGAAAGTAAAAAGAGGGAGACTCAGACGCCAGTGAACGGATGGTATAAAAGAAAATTTAAATAGACTAGGAGTAAACAACTGGGAAGAGATAGCTTGCGATAGGAAGAAATGAAGTGTTATCAAACAAACCGAAGCCATGAGCCTTCAAGGCTTGCAGAGCTCATATATAAAAATAGCCAACTCTAATAGGCGTTATATTTCTGGAGATCGATAGGATTTTTCATTTATTAATATTCAAATTTAGACCGTTTTCTTTACTCCATTTACACAACATATCGAAATTAATTATCCTTACCAAAGAAATTTAATTCCTGGGAACATACTAGTAGTAGGTTATTATCTAACCAGATCGCAGCGCTGTGAGGAATTTTGCAGGATGGTACAGTCATGAATATCCTTTACTTTATTATAGATTTTTAAGTCATCAGCATATAGTTGATTATCGTATTTAAGATGTTTCTCAATATGATTTATAAAAATATTGAATAGTAGGTGTCCCAGAAGAGATACTTGAGGAACATCGCTAGTTGAAATATAGACCCTAGATTCAACATAGTTTAAGAATAAGGTTAAATAAGGTTTGAATAATTCTATTAAATTGGAACCTAGGCAGTAAAATAGTATGGAGAAATCTGTGGCCCAATGCCTCAGCAACTGTATCTACGAAATTAAAGAGGTTAATAGTTGTGGATTTACCTGAAACAAAGCAATGTTGATAGCTATGAGTTGATTGGTGACGTGAGAAGCTATTGTCCCAAATTAGGATAATCCAAAAAGTTTTGAAAAATTATTATTATAGAAATGGGCTTATAGTTGGATTTGCTTACGGTCGCTACTTTTAAAAATTCAAAGGATTCTGGAGCATTTCCAACATGCTGGGAAAGTGTTAGTAAAAATAATTAAATTAAAATAGGCAGTCGTTCACCAAGATTAAAGGTATGAAATCCGGGCCAGATGTAAGATGAGGTTTGATGCTCTTTACCGCTGATATTAATCAGCTCCGAAAAAACTACTTAGCGAGAACGAATGTATATATTGAATTAACGGTTGGTGAAATTTTAGGAAAGTTGGACGCGAAATATGATGCAATCAAGAGAGTGACAGGTAGTATGTTCAAAACCCATTGATCTCGGAATAGTGTTCCTGTTCATTGTTAATTATTGACGCTAGCAATTCTTGCCATTATATAAAATTGTTAATAAATCAACATCAGATTGCTAAAAACACAAATTTGGGGGATTTTCTTCATAACTATATGTAAATATGTAAAAAAGCAAATAACTAGGTTCTTACAGCTATTTCAGTTAAAATTTGCATGTATTTTATTATTAATGGTTGACGAGGCTGTTACTTGTTGAAACTCCAGATTACTTAATAAAATACTGACACAGTATATGGTTTCAAAAATCTTATTCTTTAGTCATGATCCGGTTACAAGGATTAGCCAGAAATAATTGGAATCGTAATACTACGCCACGGGTCCTCTTCTCGTGCCAAGTTGCGCCAGTAACATATAGTAGTAACTAGTGTGGTTTGTTTAGCAGTTAGGTGTGTTCTTCTGATGATTATTTATTCTAACATGATACTTGTATTGATGGAGGTTTAAATTTTCATTGAAGAAAAATATGATACTTTTACAAAGATATTTAATGTTTCAGGAATAAATAGAGTTTACTCTACAGTAATCATATGAGCTATGGTTTTCAAAGTTTTAAAACTTTCTGTATTTTAATCGCAATATGTATGCATTTTATTAATGTTTTAACTTAGAACCTAAAACGGTTTTAATCTTAGCTTTTCCTTATTCGTCAATATTCTTCAGACCTGATAGGTTTTGAGGATGGTAATAAAATATAACTAAACTAGCAATGCTACAAATGCCGTGCTTGTAATACAAAGTTTAGCCGCTAGAGGACTATTATAGGACCTATGTCATCCTGCCAAGCAATGTCATATGATAAATAAGTATTATTATGTGAGTGTGAGTACAGTGCAGACGTGATACCAAAAAAATCTTCTAACCAACGAGCGGCTATGACATTTTTTTATTTGGCAAGAAAGTAGCAAGAACTATTATAATGATGTATATAGTTTCCAAAAAATATTTTTTTAGTAAATGTTAAGTAAACAAATGGTTTCCTCCATTTTAATGGAAGAAATGGCTATTGGAGTATATGACCCATCCGTCACCTCTCAATTGGTCAATGCGAGGACAGTACGACAAAATCTGGAATCTGAGCAACAAACATCGCTTTAGAGACTTTCAAGATCAATGGGATCATCTCGTTTAGACTTTCCAACTGTTTTCAGCCAAATTAAGTCAGATAACGAGTCATGGTACTATGAGTAAAATCTAGAAAGTAAACAACAATCAATGATAGTTACAATTAATTATTTGTCAAATCGAAAAAGTAAATAATCCTTAGGCAAATAAATTAAAAGTGGTTACAGCAGTTTTTTTGATTAAGCAAAATTTTTTTCGTCCTATAGTTTTGTTAGTTTAATTAGGTTTATATTAAACTAACAAAACTATAGGACGAAAAAAATGGGTTCCAAAAAAATATTTTTTAGCTAAAATTTTTTCATTACGACGACTGTAGCATTTATATAGCAGTAATACTACCAAATGTAAATATTCTACGTTAGATAGAGATGTGGTACATTTAAATCATTTCCTTTCAATACAATATTTGTAATTTGCAAATTGGACAAATTGAGTTAAAACCCTTCGACATAGTCATTTTGTTTCCTGCTATTTTCTAATAATAATAATATATTATATAATAATTATTATTAGGGCAAATCAGAACTAGGATAATTCTAAATATAATTTGTGATTTTTAAGTTGATTTCACTGAACATCAATTTTTTAGAATTTTCTAAATCATGAAAAGCGTTTTCAATTTCTTCACATTGAGTTTTGGGCGTCTTTATTTTATATCCTGCTATTTTATGGTCATTAGTTGTATTTAGTTGTATAGAAAATCAAAAATGGGCTAAATCTAAATCCATTTGTTGATTTTAAGTTGATTTCGTTGATTTCACTGATAATTATTATTACAGTTTTCTAAATCATAGAATGCATTTTTAATTTATTCAGTTTGAGTTTGGAGCGGCCTTATTTTGTTTTTTGTATTATAACTGATATTTTTTTTATGTCGCAAAACCTCTTTAGTTGGCTGCTCTAAAATTGTATGTTATCATAGCAAAGTTGTAACATATATTTCATGACAGTATATATGTTGCTCTTAAAGTTGGGAAATTATTCATTAGTTTAGCGGATCCACCACGTCTAGATACTTCCACTGAAGATTATGTAGCGCTTTCATGCAAATCATTATAAAAGTGGCACTGGTGAGTAGTTTGTTCTTGCCTACACATTAGCCTGCTTTTCAAGGAGTAGTTTGATAATTTTTCTTTAATATATATCAAATTGTTGTATGTAATTGTATTCTTTTTACAAGTTTTTACTAATTGCCATCCAAACATCAATAATATAGTTAAACCATCTCATAACTTAAGGTGTGTTTAATGCCTGACTGTACAGTCTTGGTATATTCATCTGTTCTAATAACTAGTTTTAACTGTGTAAGGTCAGTTGGTGTTTCCAAATGACTGTGGAGGACTTGAGTAAATTGTCCGATTGCGATGAGTTGAAGTATCTGTAGGTATCTTTGTTCTATCTTATGAAATCTCCTCTGCATCATATTTTCAGGAGGATTTATCTCATTACCTTTGTCATTTTGTGCCACGGCTTGGTTTTAAAGTTTATTAGCATCAGAGTTTGCTGCTTGTTTATGTTAACGAAGGTCTTTTATCGTATCTTCCTATAGTTCTAGTAACTGACGGTTTCTTGTTATTTTTTTTTTCAAGTTTGTTTAGTTACTATCAGATTTACTAAATATCATCTGATTTTCTTCCATTGTAAGGAAGTTATATTTGTAAAGGTTTCTTGAGCTCGTTAACGGCGTTCTAAAGTTTGTTAGACTATTTACTTCTTATACGAAAGTGCTGGCATTAAGCAGGGCGTAAATATAAATCGTATTTTATTGGCTCAGGCAGGTTTTCTTCAATGTTTTGTCGCAGTTGTGTTAACATTGCTTAGCTCAGATCTTAAATCCGAACGAAAAGACTACCTCTCGTGTGGATATAGTAAGTAGAAAAGTTTTTTTTCCGAACAATTCTCTATAAAATTACAAAGTCTCTAAGAGTTCACGGAATTAGAAAGTGTCATTATTTGATGGATTAACTTATAGTTACAATTTTAAGATGAGGTTATAAGAAAATTTTCTCTCTTTTCGCTCAAGTGAAAAAATCAACATTCGCTAAACATATAATTGAGTAAAATCATTCTTTTGGAGAGGATGTTCTGTTGATTGTCTATTTAGTCGAAAGGCTCAATATATTAATCCTCTAGAATCACTAGGAATACATAAAACCCACGTTAATCCGGAAAGTCCCCTAATTAATAACCAAGTAGATTAAATGTACTCGATTTTTGATGCTGTTTGTAAATAATCACTTCTATAAATATTCATTCATTTTATAGTTTCAAGTTACCATTATTTCGATAATAATAGATAATATTTCTGTAAACATCTGAAGAAAACTCGGTGAATTGGTTTACTATAAAGAATTTTATATACCCTTTTGAATTATAGAATACAGAACTCTGCCATGGGGACCATCTTGCTACTAACGTAGCATAAATTAAAAAAATCATCATCTCGAATCATAGGAAAAATTTATCTTAATAATTTTTTTTTTTCAAAAATGTCTTTAGGCCTCCTTTTAAAAGCAAAGCAGTTTTCCTTTCCCATAATATAATAGTGCTGATTAAGGAAATTAGATAAGGAATAGTTCATTTTTTATCAACGAATAAAACTTTTCTTCTTCAAAACCAAGAAATAGTAATGTGACACTAAAATAACATACAATGAAGCAGTTCTAATTTAGGCTGTGCAAATACCACTCAAATCGGTTAAATTAAATACTTATAAATACGTATTTTTATGTATTTAGCTCAATTGGTATATTTAGTTATAAATTTTTATCTTAATACTATAAATATGTTTCCTCTGAAAAAATGCTTTAAATTTATCTACTGGTTGATCTTTCAATTATTTTCGTAAGAACATTGGAATCAATCATTATTATACAATAATATTTTGGGGCATATTTAATTTAAATCTTTGTAGGTACTTTTGAGCAATGTAAAACTCTTGGCTTAATTATAATGCAAATTAAAAATATATCATTTCAAGAAACAAAAATAAATTCTTATTATCTAACTATACAGTGGATGCAATTTTCCTTCGGCAAACAAAATAAAACGCGCATTTTATTGATTCCTGGTTCTTGTAGGAGATACAGTTGCTGTTGAATCCAAGTCGCGCGGCCGAAGTATCCCCGCAGTAATTACCCATTCAAGTGAGAGACTTATGTGACAACCCGGTTTGAATTGCATAATTATTGTACGCTTTCGCGGAATTGCGGATATCAGTTTTACGTTTGCACATAAATAACCGTTTCTGATTTAAAACATTGTTGTTAAAGAGCGAACAGTAATTAGAAAATCGCCACAGAATGTAACGCCTTGTAAATACTTCATAGTTAGACGTCGTTAAAGACATTTTAAAAGCTTCACAGAAGCGCGAGCCTAGCAACCGTGACGAGGAATGGCCGAATAGACGCATGGTGGAAATCGAAAATAAATTGTCTTTGCCGTCGGATACCTTTGCGGTTAATTGCATTTTTTGCTGATCTGTTTATTGACGTCATAGATTATGTTGTGGTAGCGGGGAATTCATTTATAAGTATGAGTTATATATCGCAAATTGATCCTATTAGCAGCGGATATTGAAACCAGTCAGAATTTATCATACAAATAAGATGAAATTAAATTCATTTCATTATTTAAGTGATGATAAATATTTTAATACTTAATTATAAATTGATTTTTTTGAGTAATAAAAGTGTAGTTGTTAATGGAATGAATTTGAAACAAATTGCTGGAAAATGAACTGGTGTAAACCTAACAATCCAATTGTTAGCATTTCACGCAATTTACTCAAATGTATATGCATGACAAATAAATTTACACATAAAATCGCATTTTATATTAATGACATGCTAACTTCACACATCATTTCACCGAATTTCGAATGTTTTAACGAACGGAAGTAATATTTCGAAGAGTTCAACACACTGGACATAAAGATTTTGACAGGACACACTTTGCCTGCTATCCCTATATATATTTCGGTACCAATGGATGGATAGATTTTTTGAAGTACTGGGTAGTACTATAAGCCATGTAGTTACAAAAATGATGCTACTTTCTAGTAAACTTATAACATGTGTTAGCAGTTCAAGAAACATCAATGACCATCATGTTGTCATAAACTTGAACCCATTTTGAAATAAAATATTTAAATTTAAATATTCGCCTAGAAGAATGATTTAGAAAGAATTGTCTAAGATCCAGAACAAGGAGGGGATCCTCCCAGGCCAGTAGAGGTTGATCTTAGCCGGTAAGAAATTTGAAGAAGGAATCTCCACTCTACATTATGCTAAGGCTGATAGGTGGCACCAACAAGCGCAAGAAAAAGAATTACTCCATTCCAAAAACACAAGAAGAAGGTTATGTTGGCTATTCTTGAAGTTTAGAGGGTTGATGAAAAAGGAAATATCTAAAGGTTGAGGACGGAATGTTGTCATGATGAACAATGTGAAGCTAGTGTATTCATGGCGGCCATAGAAGACCGTCAATACTGCGGTAAATGTGGATACACTCTGGTTTTCTCGAAAACAGAAGATAAGTAAATGTTACATATAAAAAGTCAAGTGTAATTTAATTTAAACCATCAACAGTAATAGTTCAAAATGTTTCGCTAGGTGAGAAGTGAAAATGTCATTAAAAAATATAATAAAAAAACCCTGGGAATATTTATAGAATACATATTTTAAGGGTTAAAATAAAATGACACATATTTTTTTTAGGTAGTATATTGTTATTATATAATGATTTATTCCTGCTATATAAGGATTTTAACAGTAAACCACTTAAGAAAACAGGAAAAAGCATCTAAAATATCATCGATGCATATAAAGTAATATAATAATATAATAAATATTCAAACACGTGATTTACTTAATATCTTTGTGTCTTCAAAGAAATACTCACTAATGACCTTAATCAAAGATTAACCATAGGTATATTAGACATAATTATGACTTTTAATCTAAAGTGTTGGAAAAAATAATTTTTCAACAAATCTCACTTCATAGATGAATATAATGTAATCTCCACCAGCTAATACGGTTTTCGTAAGGGTAAATCTACTGTAGATGCGATTACTGCCTTAACAGAAGAAATCTACCAATGCTTTGAGAGTGGATCTTGTGCAGTAGCAGCCTTCTTAGACCTGACTAAGGCATTTGATTGCTTATCTCATATTATCTTACGAAAACTGTATTATTACAATTTCTCACCGCTTGCCTGTCGTATGCTATCCTCCTACTTATCTAATCGAAAACAAGCTGTCGCTGTTGGCGACTTACTATCTGATAAGACAAATATAATCCATGCTGTTCCCCAAGGATCTATTTGTGGGCCTTTAATATTCTTAATTTATATTAATGATCTCCCATGGCAGCAAATAAATCGTTCTTTCACTCTATTTGCCGATGACACTACATTATGGAGTCAATCGTGTAATCAGTCGATTGCACTTCAGAACAACAGGGGCTCTGTATCAAAGGCAATTGAATGGTTTGCATCAAATGATCTAACGGTAAACTCAGAGAAGGCAAAAACCGTTATGTTCTCATTAAAACAAGATGTTCTTGATAGCAGTGCTAAATTTCTGGGAGTGTATTTGGATACCAGACTTACGTAGCACAAACATTGCACAGAAATCTCTAACAAACTGTGCCGAAATATTTATCTTTTGAAGCAACTTAGTAACACTTTGCCAGTCTGTGCTCTAAAATCAGCTTACCATGCTTTAATTCAGAGACTTTTAGGATATGCTATTCTTGCGGGGGGAATTCCAGTATATTACTAAGATTTTTTGGGCTACCAAAACGAGCTATACGGATAATTGATTCCTTGCACTTTCAAAGTGATTGTAGATCATCTTTTATTAGACATAACATCCTAACAGTGCCATGTATATTTATGCTAGAAAGCCTGATATATGTTCACAACAACATTCAACAATTTGAACGTCACGTTAACATCCATGAGCATAATACACGAAACAGGAATCATATTTGCTCCTCACATCGCCGCCTTAATAAAACGGAATTAGCTATTACGGTCCTAAGCTTTGTAATATATTACCCAATGAACTAACTAATTTGTCTGCCATCAAATTCAAAATAAAACTAAAATCATACCTCACCGCAAATGCCTTCTACAACATAGAGGATTTTTTATGAAGTAATATTAATAATACAATCTGCTAGTAATAATCTTGAAAGTCTTGTAATATTTGCAAGTTTGCTATGGTAACCCTGTTCATATTTTAAAATCCATGTGAATGTTATATAGGTGTATAGTTTTAATTAAAGTTTAGTTCATATTACTGTAATTATTAAATTGTATTACTTTTGTACTTTAAATCTTCTATCATAATTCACATGTAAATTTGCAACTTATTTTATGTAACGTAGTTGCCATTAGTAATATTTTTCTTTCTACTTGTGACTCGTGTAAACATTATGTGCTAACACCAAATAAAATTATTATTATTATTAACTACTCTAATTTCAGAGAATTTCTATATATACTTCTGTACGATTATAAGTGCATTAATACGGAAAGATATGAACGAAGTAGTAGAATTGAAGGAAATCTGTAATAAAAACAATAAATCTGAACAAGACTACAAATTATATCACTGACAAAATAATTACTTTATTGAGTTACTGAAGTCTAAGGATATCATAATGTCCAATTTCTAACTAATATGACACAAAATAACAAACAATTTAATTACTTATAAAATGACGCTAATTCTCTTAGTAGTCAGAAAAATAAACGTATTTGTTTTAAATGTTTTAATACTTTAGGTATTGCGTATTTTTTAATTTATCTAATATGCTAACAAAAGTATTCTAATATTATGCGTAATAATTTTTCACAAAAAAAAAACAGGTATTTGGAAAGGCTTTAATTCACAAAATGTGTGTATTTCCATTCTAAAGCTCTATTCGTCTGAAAAATATTTAGTTTTGCGAAGACTCTCTTGATGACGATTCATCAAATAACTGGTCAATTGTTGTTTTTTAAGAAAGGGTTGTGATGTGACACTATTTGTCATTATATTTCACATTACTTTTTTACCAAACTTTTTCAGTTTTTATATCTTGATGTTTTTCATTTGGTTGACATAATAATGAACGATTATTTATAAATCACAGAATTCTTTTGGTTAAAAAAAAACTTTAGTAATATTAATGTTGTCCTGAAAAACATCTTGCTATTGAACGTAATAAAGACGGACAAAACAACATTAAACCCCAGCTTTTTAAGGGGTGTATTAATGGTTACAACCATTCCATGTTTGTTTCTGATGTGCTCTAAGAAAAAGAGAAAACAACATCATTATTTGGACAAACAAAAATTCAGATAGAATAAATACATTTTGATTTAAAATAAGGGTTAGTCCTTCCGTTTGGGCTATCGACCTTTGGTCTTTCTGCCCTCTAAAGATTAACCTGCACAATTGTGTTTGTTGATCCTTCAGCAGGAAATAATTTTGATATTCCTCAAATAAAGCTTTAATAAATTCAACGTGAACGATAATACCTCCGATGTGCGTTTTAGACTTTCGGGAGGTATCAGTAGATACCCAGAAAAAAATAGGGGGCATTGAGATGGCTCAGAGGAGGCAATGGCTTTTTTAATTCGCGGCAGATGGTAAGTAAAATTAAGATAGGGTGCTCTAGAAAAAAAAAACAAAAATAAGATTTAGAAACTATAGTATAATGTAACTTATAAAAAAAAACATCTGTGCTTGATGTAAATATTCTAACCAAACATCTGAATTCAGTAACCTCAGCAAACACTATTATGAATATTCAGTATTGTAATTATTTAATAAAAAAGAGGTTTTAAAGTTAAAAAGCCTAAAACGTGGGTTATATGAAATGATGTTCATTATGTAAACCACTGTAGTATTAGATATTATAATAGATTAATTTCTTAAATATTTATATATGTACTGTATAGTTTACTAAAATGAGCCGCAAATATTTGTCACCTTTAATAAATTATAAACATTATTATTAAACCAGTTGGTTAGAATATGTTTTGGACCCGGCGCATCCACAATAAATTTAATTGATAAGTTTTTAAAGAAAACAGGATCACTTTGTTTTACCACTTTTTATTTAACATTTTTACAAATTACACGTGACTAGTTTTTTATATTTGATAATAACTAGTTGATAGTCGAAATTATAGTCACGTGTAATTTGTTAAATAAAAAGTGTTAAAACAAAGTGATCCTATTTCCTTTCTCCAGTATATTCAAGATGTACCACAAAGTAAACACCTCCACAAACACAAACATTTAATTAAAAAGTATTTGTGTTTTGAAATACAGAACAGATACAAGACAATTGTTAAAATCTTAATAATAATTGTAATGATAAGTATGACTATAATAATACTGTAAAAGTAAAAATCAATCATTATCTCTTGAATAAGTTTGGTATTACGAAATTAAATAAATTATATTTAACCTCTATGCATTAATATTATTATGATTATTATTAGTGTTACTACTAATATTCCCTGGTAGCCTCTCACCTAAGAAAAACTTTACTAGACTTAATAGCTACTTCGAATATTGATATAAAGTACCTAAACTTATAGAATTTGTCATATTTACAGGAAACATATTATAAACTGGTCCATTTAGTGAGGAAAAAATACATCTTTTGAGTTTATCACAAAAAAATAATAATTTATAGAAATGCATAAAATATTATGACGCTACTAAAATCAATAATCATAATATGCAACATAAAAATGTCATGCGATTAATAAATATTTATATGAAATTATTGAAAGTATGTGAAATAAAATATTAAATAAATGAACTATTACCCAAACAATCAGTATGAAAGAAATATTGTTCTGATATTGGACCTTTAACACTTAGACTTAACGTTCACAAAAAGAAATGTAAGTGTCTGGCAAAATAAGGACCCAAATTTAACTAGAAAACGGCAACTTCACTGCAAAAATATGTGATAAACCAGAACTGTTAAAACTCTAAATAATCTAAAGAGTTTAATAAGAAATTTTAATTTTCAGAAATGTTAGCATAAATGTCATATACTTGTTTCTCATTAATCACTTGGTGAAACATTATGTTAATATATAGGTTTTATAATTAAAATCATTTGGTTTGTCATTCTTGATAATGGCAATAAGCCGAAACTAGTCGAAAATAAAAAATAGTTGTGAAACAAACCAAGTGATTTTAATTATAAAACCTATATGTTAGCATCAATGTTTTTGATGTTTAGTTCTTAGAATTTAATAGGTTTCTGATTGAGGTCAGAGGCACTTACTTATTAATTTCAATTAAATTAATGGATTGTTGAGTCTCTTAGGCGTTCAAAAACCATATTCAATATTAAAATAACGAGACATAGATTTTCAAATTTGGTTTATTTTAAACACTACAGGTTTCGCCATACTGTGAATTCTTGAGATGAAGAAAATTAAATAAAAATATATACTTTCACTTAGTTAATATAACAGTATTTTTTATTAGTGACTGCAGGTTCAAACACACAGATATTATTGTCAAACTATAAGTAATGTAAATACAAAGGAAAGTCTTGTTTTAGTTTGACACAGAACAATAATAAGGTTCAATACAAGATGTTTTAATACATATTATTAGCATATTAAGCTCTATTCGTGTCTCACATTAGGTATATGTTAAATATCTAGAGCTTCTTTATGAAAAAATAAGTATGTAAAACTAAAAACAGTCAGAATTTTCATTTTTCTGTTTTATCTATATATTGATATTTGTGCAAGATAAATTAATTACTGGACTAGTCATATTCATAAATATTGCGTCCTAGGTTCAAAAATATTTTCCCTTTAAAATATTTATTAATGTTCTTATCACTAGAACTAAATTTAATACAGAAAAGATATTATTGCAAAAACCTCAACTTTTATGATTATTATCCTTCAAATAAATTTATAAAGAGGTAAAATTTTTATATAGATGGAAGGGTAGGGAATTAATAAGAAATTACAAAATCTTAGGCGTCATTAGAATATTGCGAATTATTCAAAATCAAATTAAATCATTTGTTAGATGGTTGAAGCCAACTTTGTGATACTTGTTACTCTCTACTGTAAGTTTGATGATCTTGTAAAGGTTGAAACTATAACCCCTGAAAAAATCTCTTTTGTTATATTAACAGAGTACAGTTTTATTTATCATTTGATAAAATTCCTAAATTAAATCAGTTTATTTCTTAAGGAAAATAGTGTGGAAATTATTGTATTTTTAAAATTTTTAGCAGAACATTCAGTTTTCTACATTTTTACAACATTGTATTATTAAATTTTCCTATTTTGTGAGGTCGCTATTCACATTCAAATGTAATAAAATGATTTGATAAATTAGACACGATTGCCACTTGAATATTTGATTTTCGAAAAATGTTTGCTTTTCTTTGTTAGTTGCACCATAATATAATTGATTGATTTTTTTAAATTAGAAATTCCTTGATAAATATTAGCAACGGCAATTTTCTAGACAGGACGTTATTAATTAAATTAATGTAAGCCATTAATTTATTCAATATCTTAATTTTTATTAGCATGTGGTTTGAATTTTTCAGCGAGAATAGAATTGAAAATGATTGGTAATATTTTATGTAAAATGGGATGATTGGAATCATATGAAATATTATTTATTTATATTGACAGGTTTTCTATGTACATTAAATTTAATTTTTTTATTTCAATGAATTAAAGTCACGTATAAAATTTTTATTTTCATTCTATTATATTATAAATACAATTTTAAGGGGTATATTATTACAATTTTTTGTTTGATTGACAGTTAATACAGCTAAGATATGGAAAGCAATGTGTGCTATAAACAAACTAATCAAGTAAAAACTATTTGGTAAATTTGATTATTAAATTGCATATAGTTTCGTTGCAAATCCACTTGAATCCCTTATTTGATAATAATGTCTATATTTAAATATTCAATTATCGAGTTTACTTTGTGAGATATCTTAAATATGATAAAATTGAACAGTTAACTTTAATTTGCCGCTAGTTTTAGAGAATTAAAAGATTTGATTAATACATAGACATTATAAAACCTATACTTAATTTGTGTAATATGTTATTCATATTTGTTTGTTAGAATATTGAAGTGAATAATTGCATCAGCGAATGACAATAGTTAGAATATTTTATAAGCATTATTGTTTTTAGATTCTTAAATAATTTGAAGAGAAATTTTAAATTAAATCTTTGTTATTTAATTTTGTTGCAATATATAAAACTACAAATCTTATAGGAAGATCTAGCTTATAGTTTTTTCTTAAGGCTCATCTTAGAGCCAGTAAATTTTGATTAATGATTTTAATTTATCAAAATTATTAGCATTTGTGTTTGTAATTAATTAGATTTAATTAAACGATGCATATATTGAGTTGAAAGAGGTTATTGAAATTATTTTGGCGACCCTTTCTATAAAAATATTGTCTATAATATATTAAAGAACTTTCAGTACTTTTCTGCAATATTAATTTACAATTTTGTAATTAATCACATGTTTGGATCAAAATATAGTGAATTTAGTAAATTAAGAACAAGATTAACAATTTAACTAAAATATATTGTTTTTAAATGAACGTTGAAAATATATACATCTAAATAATGTTTCTGACCTATTTCTGAATACTTCAAGATATAAATATAGAATTTAAAACCTTCTAATTTTAATAAAAATATAGGATATATAAAGTTCGATTGATAATAATGGTTTCATATTATAAAATGAATCTCAAAATTAACGCAAGATTTAAATGAAATAGAAATTTATAGAAGTAGGAAAAAAAACAGTTGTAAATTTTTAGATTGCTAATTTTTATTGAATCATAAATTACATAGGATAGGGTTATTTATGGGAGTAACACATTAAGAAACAGGCCTCCATGTCTTTACTGATACATACACACTCTTTTGGTGAAATTTTCCTACTGTAATGTAAGGGTTATGGGCTTATTAACGCTAATCACATGATCTAGGGGGCCAATTTTGATTACTAAAACGATCGCGCACTCGCATGCAGTAATTGTATTATTTCACGGACTGTATGATATTTGGCACCTCTTGTTGAAACCACGAATTGGCCACATCAATATTATTTAATTTCGGTAGAAACAACCGTGTTTTAATGCCGTGTTATCGAGCACCAGTAACAGTAACTGCTTGACTAGCCTCATTTTCAAAAAAGTATGTTCCAATGATACCCCCAGTCTAAAATCTGTACTAAAAAAACGACACATTGTGGATGCATTGATTTTTTGGCAATCCCATGTGGGTTCTCTAATTATAACTAATAACAAAGCCATCAATGTGAAAATATGCTTAAGATGATTTTATTCCAAAAATTAGCATTCACTTGTTGATGTTTATTAATCTATTCCACTCTTTTCCCTGTGCATGGCGATTAAGCTTCAGTTGGGTTCATTGAATTTTATGATGGAAGCACTGTTTTTTTTTGTGTGTATGCGCTATAAAGAGCTCTTAAGCTTGTCCACGAAGCTGATTTGATATTCTGGGATTATTACTAACATTCTCATGCAATGCTTCGATATTGACATTCAAATGACTTGTTTTGGATGACAAGTTTGTATAGCGTCTCCAACTGACCCATCCTCCCTAAATTTTCCTCCCTAAATTTTTCGATTATTATTTTCACAGTTAACGAACATACCGACCATATTTTGTATAAAATTTTTGAACTGTGGTTGTCGAATTTTTATTATTTTTTAAATATTGTTCAATAAAGAAAACATGTTTTTGTATCATGTAACGCTCCAATTTTACTAACCCTAAACCCTCATATGTCAAATTGTATATTTTCAGGGTTATCAACAATTTACAAAATAAATAAATTCTATATAAATATATAACTAGATTGATTTTCTTCTATGTTAAATAGCAGTTGAATTTCAACCTATGTGTGCTTAAATGATATTGGCACCCTATGTATAGAAAAATCGCTTAAGCCCTTAAAAGCCTCACTTAAATGCGAACATCGCCGTTACAGTAATAACTATTCTCCCGTGAAAATAAGTGCCCGTACATAATGTAACTCCAACCAGTCAGCAAAAAAATGTAAACAGTATTGTAAGCTGATCTTACACTCGAACGGCAGCAAACATCGCCAAGGAGCATCCCAAATAATCTGCGTAATAATGCGTGAAAAACGTGCATGCCTATTCGGCGCCCTTTCATGCCGGCCCTATTCACGTCCTCCAGTCATTTCCAGGCAGGATAGGTCAGGCTTTATGTGTAGGAAGTAAGGCATCTGCCGCATCCAGGTGTCTTAATTTGATACTCTATACACAAAAAGAGATATTTTCGGATGTGTATAAATAAGTGCGTGGGTAAACATCGATGCTTGTTGAATTCGAAGGGTGTGCATAAATCACGACTAATGAAGTACTATTTCGTATACTAATTTGTTATGTCGTACGTTTGTCAACATTAATTACGAATATAATTAATTTGTTAGTTAATCAAAAGGTGGAGAGATTTATTCAATATGAAGATTTTTATTTTTTAAAAATGATGTAAAGTAATTATTTACATTTATTTTGGAAGTTGTAAATAAAATCTATATCATTAACATAAAAAATTGTTTTTAATGATTAAGCTGTGTGTTTTCCAGATGATTTAGTTGTCGGAAAGCGTATCCGATGATATTCCACGGAGTGAATTAGCGAACGTCATTAGTTCAGGGTGTGTGTAGACCTCTTAAAAATACCTGCATGTTAAAACTTGCACCTGAGGTATAAGGTATAATTATACCCCACACTATGTGTAAGGTAAATTAGGTCTATGGGTCTCACGGATGAACAAATTATAACTAATAGTCCGAGGAATGCCGGTGTTTTTCATCATCACTTTTGACGGGAAACGGCATTCTTTCCGAGGGCGTTCGTATATTAATATACTGGACAGGGTCAAGGTCAATTTAATAATAACACATATGTACACATAAGCCGGCTAAATACCTCTTAATATTAATTGCCGAGGAAATATTAATTATGATTGCGTATGTTAGGAGAGGAGAAAAAAATGTCTAGCGGCTAATTTCATTGCGATTTTGCAATCGCTCGTTGAGATCATAATTACCAGTATATATCTCGGCGGGGTAATTTGGCGCATCCTGGTCATTAAAAGGTTTGTCGTGATTTACGATAAGCATGCTTACTCCCGTCGCATAAAATGTCTAATTTATGTCTAATCGATTTGAATAGTTTATTATTTCAGCAGTATACGTCCAATGAATTATTTTTATTGGTCAGTGGCTGCGGTCTGTGTATTTTATGGAGATCATGTGTGCCACAATATATTTTAATATAGAATAAGTAGAAAACGATGAGTAATCTTTTTAGTTAGATGCGTAATACTATTAAGATATTGGATAAAACTAAATTACATAAAATGTATCTTATACTATTATATATACAAATAGGTAGGTTATAATAATTAATCAAGTGTTAACTTTATCAAATTTAAAACATGCGTGAAAGATAATATTTATACAATCTTACACTTTTATTTATAACATATTTTATTAGTTTTACTATTATTATTATTTAGGTTTTTCACTTAACCTGTATTTCAACAAATGCATATTACAGAAGAGTGCATACAAATACAGTAATAGTTATTATACATACGGTGAACAAGAAAATATAATAAAACAAGAACAAAGATTTATACTTTACGAAATTAAACATGGTACTCAAGATTTAATAATATATGAGTCATGGCTTTCTTCATTTTTGAGGCTGTGAGGCTTTGAAAGTTGAAAAGAATTGAGTTATATATTTTGTAAATATTATAAGTAAACGATGTTTTGAAGAAAAAAGTTTTAAACCTTAGGGGTGAGATTATTCCCCTAAACCTCACATTTATATTATGGACATCAGACTGGAATACAATTCTGTTGTGGAGATAGAGTGGTGTGCATAGTTTAATGATTTTACTATAGAGCGTGCAACAATGAGAAGTCCTACATTTAGCCATTTCAGGTCATGTAATATGTTCATATTTACGTATACCAAATATAAGCCTTTGTATTTTTTGTATTCGATTTTTTGTGACATAATGAAATGCAAAATTGAAATGACTCCGTACTGAAATATCGCACAATAAACGTTTCATTCTAAATGATAAAACATTTCTGCTAGTATATATCATTTTTAAGTTAATGTACGCACGGATGATACACTTACTGATATGCAATTTAAGACGCAATTTTGAGTCTATTACAAGACCCAAATTTCATATAGAGTCTACTATGGGTAGTGTATCGTTGCCTATCCTGATTATATACTTAGATTTTGCTAAATATATTACATTTCGTGGGCCAAAAAGCATTGCATATGGAATTAATAATGAATGCGTGGTAATAAGATACATTGACTAACTCTAATATATCGGAGTTTATATTATTGCAGGCACTATTGACATTATCAACAATTATCAATTTAAATGAGTAAAGTAGTTGAGTGTCATCGACATATGTATTGACAGTACAGTATTTGAGATTATTTGTTAAAAAAGACGTATACATACAGAACAAAACTGGCCCCAGAATTGATGCCCTCCACCCTAGCAGAGCTTGAATTTAAGTCATCTATTCGTACTAATTGGGTACAACCATGCAAGAAATTGTAATTAAAGATATAGTATCCTCTGAGAAGCCTAGATAGTATAATTTGGCTAGAAGTATGTCATGGTTAATATTATCAAATGCTTTATTATAATCCAGTAGTATAAGAGAAGTCAGTAAACCTCTGTCTGTGGCTACAATTATAGCATCAATAACATTAAGAAGTGACACAGCTCTAATTAGGTCTAAATCCAGATTGAGAAGTAGAGAGTAGGTGGTTATTTTCAAAAAATTTCATTATTTGATCTTTGATGATAGGTTCTAAGATTATTGAGAGGACCAGAAGAATGCAAATTGGTCGAAGATCTTTAAAACTTTTAGGAAAATCAATTTTCGGAACTGGTGATATTATCCCTTGCTTCCATATATGAGGAAAATTGATTGTTCTAGGCAGCAGTTCACAATATGTGCGATGTAAGGAATAATGTTTGAGCAGCATAGTTTAATCATGGTGACATGTATACCATCAGACCCCAAAACAGACGATTTTATTTGATATATTAAATCGTAAATATGCTCGCACGTTACTAATTTAAATGAAAACTCTTGCAGTTTGATGGCGTTATTTTTATTAAATTTTTGACTAAGTTGATAGGGAAACCATTGTTAATGAAAAATGAAATTATTTAATTTAATCCAGTGGTTCTTAGAGATGAAATATAGAAATTTCGACGTATGATAGAGTGAAATTAAAAATTTGCAATGCGCAGAATTACCTACATAAAAGGAAAAATTGATAAAATAGGCAATCTACTCAGACAATTTAATATCATGAAAATTTGCAAAACCGAAACCCAAAACATATGGCAGTTACAGACAGAATCGATTTCAATAATAAAAAGATAATTGTCCCAATTACCAATTACAAATAAAGAATTATCAAAAAGAGCAGGACTACGTAGAGGCCAATTTACATCTCCTCTAATGAAGATCAAGAGGAAAATTTTACTTTGATCGCCATCCTAGGGCTTTAATTCTGGTACCAAATATTTATGCCTCATACGATGTATAACGATCTGGGCACATTTAAAGTATTTTCGCGCTTTCAAATTGACTAGCAGAAATTCGAATATTACAGAATCTTCAATGCACTGTAGTCGCCGAATAACAATTTTAGTAAAACTCTCACATGCACAACTCGACGTCCACTTCCGAGAATTTTGCTAAGCCGAATCGGTCTCCCTCCCCGTGTCCCTCGGATTCGTTGCGTTTATGCAGGAAGCTAAATAAATAGAAACTTTCTTTAGGGATATCTAATTTATACGTCTGGCCTAAAATCCAAAAAGCAAAGTTCCTCAGAGGGAGATTATCAGCGCAAAAAGATCATAACACATAAAATAGCAAAATATATAACAAAAACCACTAGCAGACATTATAGATTAATTTTTAAAAACTTATAACATTTTATTGACATCATTAAAAACATCAAGATACATCCACAAGACATCCTACTTAGTTTCGAAGTTAAATGACTACTTACATTAACATAAAACAGACATTTAAAATTATCACAAACAAACACAAACCATCGGCTTATATTAAATAGTTTACTTATAAAAGTTTTAAAAAAATAAACAAATAGACGGAGATTCATTGCTGCCTAATTTTCTACGAAAAATATTGTATTAAAGGCGGTGGCAACCTATTACCTAAAACCCAAACTGTGGTTCGTTTTGGCATAGATACAGTGGCTTAACTTCTGAATCACCTCAACATACACCGAATATTTAATTTATAATGTAGATTGAGAAGAGAGAAAAAGGAAACTATTATTTCTGCATAGACAGTTAACTAGAATGACACGTGGCCAGTATAAGAACACTATTTACAAATAAAAAACACATAGAAATCGATTTTCGAATGTAAAATCACATTATCACTTAGCACAAATTCAGTCCCTAGCTAAAACACTGATTACAAGGTCAGTCAACCTCATTAATAAGAGGAATGTAGTATGTTTATGCGACATAGGGTGATTTCACGAAAAAGGAATTGTTAAGTAACCATTAGTAGGCTTTCTATATATGTCAAATTCAATTTGATGTTTACGTGAATTGAAGTTAAACCAAAATAGTTAATTTTGTTATTGAATTTAATTTTTGGGTGAATATTATTATTTAGACGTGTTGTGCCAATGAAGCGTACTCCTATGTCATCAACATATCTGTACCCAAAAGGACTATGATTTTTAACAAAATTTAGCATGAAAATCTGTTTCTCAGTATTGGCCATGAACATATCACTTAAAAGTTAACTTAATGGAGATCTCATTTTCTAGTAAATTTTGTATAATTTTTAAACATTCTTTCATAGACATATTGGAGGATATGCTACAAAACGCCAAAGGGTACATTAATTTTTTAAGACGTTGTGGATTTAATGTGTGCACCAAAAATCGATTGAATTTTTCGCTGAATATTTTGGAGAAAATTTGACATATTTCTTAAAGGGTTGATTGAGTTTGATTGCAAAATATCTTGTAACAATATTAAAATATGAAGCTACAGATTTATATATTGGTTTCTTATATAACATACCATTTATTTATTATTTATCTTTATGTTTTGATTTTAACAACGTTTTGATTTTTAAGAACGTGTTATGTATCAAACATAAATTTTATTATGATAGATTAATTTGTATCATTACATTTTTTATTTGGGTACTTCCTTTAACCTCTGAGCATCGACGAAATCGTTTCGAGTAGTGTAGAGAACGATTGATGTGGGACCAGGAATGGGATGATATAGTGTTATAGTGACGAATCTAGATTATCTTTAAGGGTGCAAGATGGCCGAGTCGGAGTCAGAAGACGACGTGGTGAAAGACGAAATCCACAATTCTTTGTCAAAAGGCACGTTCATCACATTATTGGGTTTATGGTATGGGGTGCTATTGCTTACGGCTTTAAGTCATCTCTAAATCTTCGTTAGAGGCAACATGACCGCACAGCATTACATCGAAAAAATTCTTTAACCTCATCTCCTACCGTATCTTCAGACATTGCCAAATTCAACTTTTCAGCAGAATAATGCTCGCCCACACATTTCAAGAGCCGAGGACTCCTTAAGTTGCAGCATCTCCCTCAAACTCTAGAAGCACTTCGAAATGCGTTAGTAATTGCTTGGAATAAGATATCACAGGTAAGTACCTTAGAGAGTTAATCGAAGGGAAATTTTGTTCATTTGTTTACTATGTTTTGCCTAACAGTTGTACAAAATATTGTGAAAATAAAATGATTTATACTGGGTCTTCTTTGTCATTTAATATATTTCAAAAATATAGCTTTCTGAATTATCATTACAAATATGCCAAGTATATTTCTTCATGTAACATAAACATTTTAGGTTTCTAACTTTATTTTAAGAAATTCTTGTGTTTACAGTAGAAGATTCTTTCAAAGCATTTTTTGTTCAACTGATTGAGGTTAAAGATTTATTTGTGAAAAACTTTACTAACTTAATCTTAAATTCAGAATTATCTAGAAGAACATATTCGGTTTGGGTATCGATATGTTGATGATATCCTTACGGGCTTTGTGGGCACAGAAAGACAAATTAATCAATTTTTACAATTAATAAACACAATTTATCTTAATATAAAATTTACTCACGAAACTGAACACAATAGAAACAAAATATTTAGATCTCTCAATTTCCACAGACACAATGACAAATTCAATTTTGAAATATATAGAAAACCCGCATTTATCGACTCAATAATACCAGAAAACTCAAAACATCCAATTAAACATAAAATCGCAACATTCAATTCAATGATTCTTAGCGCCTTTTCAATACAATTAATACAGTTTATGATAATAATATCGGTTGTACAAATAATAACAATAGACAGCTTAATAAAAATTCACCAAAACAACAATATTAATAAAATGCTGTATGCAGCTAACATTGCAGAAACTATATGTTTTAAATACTTAACTTATTTTAGAGATATTATGTATTTGTTCTTGAGTTTTGTGAAGATTATATTAATAATAAAAACGCGCTTAAATTCTTCACTGTTTAAACGGTGAAGAAAAGGATATAACCGCGTATTTATTATTAGAGATATTAGGGTAATAATTGGCAATATTCTGAGCAATAAAATATATATCACCATTTTTAATTTATTTAAAACTCTTTTAGATAAATTTCAGAGCGGATATTTAAAAATTAAACTCCGGCTTAAATAGGGCAGATATGTTGTAGTTTTAATTTTAGGCTAAAAAAGAAGATTCAATGTTTGCTAATCATCTTATTGAAAATCGGCACACTTTTGAAAAAGATGTACTACAGATTCTACACTACGTGGATAAAGGGATTAAAATGGACCTGCTCGAATCCCTTGAAATTCACAAACATAAAAATAATCCGGACCGCCCCTTAATTAACCCTCATAATACCAAACAGTTTTAGTCTCAAGTAATTCCGATGGGTGACCCCAAAGCTGTTTAGCTCAGGAAGTTATGAAATTTTTGTTTTAAAATTTATAACATTTTAGAAAGTTAAATACTATTGAATGCAATGAATTATTAACAAATTTTATAAACTTATTTTAAAGATAATGACATACAGAACAAACAAGGATTATATGATTACTATACATTAAGCGATTACATTTATTACATGTATTTGAATATTTTTTGTCTACTTTTCTGGGACACTTTCAACGTTTGAGTATTCGAGGTTCTTTGACTGAACCTAGGAAGAAATGGCTCACTCAATTCATCTTAAGGATGTGTTTGAAATGACGTGTAGCGAATTAAACAAAGACTTAAAAATTATGACTTCACAATGTTTTCATGTTTCCTTTGTTTGTGTGCTAGCGTGCAAGCAGATTTACATTATTATAAGGTTTGGTACACGGAGTTCAGTAATTAAACATTTGATAAGGAGCTTTTTATTTGATTTTTTTCTAGAGATGAAAGTGTATTTATGTATATTCGAAAAGAGTTTCCAAGAAAAATGGTTATGGTATATAGAGCATTTATTTTGGAGTAGTTTATTATTGCCATAATATAAATGTTTACAATATTTGCGTAGTTTATATTTGTTTTTAAGAATATTACCAACTAAATTAGAACAATGTTCAACTATTGTAACATGTCTATATAAATTTATTTCGTTTTAAAAATTAGGATGTATTTGGAATCAGTAAAGATGGGTTTTCTAAAAGTGTCAAAGGTTGGTTATTATTAGTAATTTTAGTAATAGAGAAGTCTAAATATTTAATATCGTTAATTTCGGTTCTACGATTGACAAAATCTAAAAATTGTGTTAATTATCTTTCTAATATTGATGCTAGAACATCATCGGTATATCGATACTATAACTGTATGTGTATATTCGTTACTGAGAGGAGAGTTGAAAATTGATTGGATTATGTGATTCATGAAAATTTTGGCTAGCAATGATAATAATAATAATAATAATATATTTGTGCACATATAATCCAGTTTACACAGGTTATAAATAATATATATAAAATGGACTCAATGGTCAATTCATCAGCAGGACTTTGTTTATAAACTTTATCTTCAAATAAAAAGTAATTTACAAAATTTAAAATTGAATTGTTATATTAATATTATGGAGCTCAAATGAATGTCGAATTAGTTGAATACAAATACTAGGGCAAATTTTGCCATCTTCTATACGTGGAATGACACTAGTTTATAGTTGAGTTTAAGTATAAACAAATCCAGAGTAGTCAATATATTTTTTTAAATTAAATAAAGATCTTAGTTCTTTATATAAAGCATTAAGATGGGAAGTAATATTATTCACTGGAGTAAAATAAACTATATAGTAAAGGAGATTAATGCTTTATCGAGTTTTTTTAGTTAAGAGTAGTAAAGTTGTTTAATAAAATTTTTGGCTGGGTCGCTATTTCAATGAGATCTAAATTTACTAAAATTGCTTGAATGATGAAAATAAATAAAAATTTCAGTTCTTATTTCATATGATATCTACTGACTTGCAACTAGTTTTTCACATATCGAAGAACGACTTCTAACTTATACACTGTTGATTGAAACGAATGTTAAGAGATGTTTGTCTGAGTTAAAATTAATTTTAGCCTATTTTGCTATACTTGCATTTAATACTTTGTTTATACTGGAGGACGTTACTTCGTGATATATTTTTTCTAATTATGCTAAGTTAACTAATAATAGTTACAAAAAATAAAATCTATATTGTACAAATAAAGTAATAGTATTTTATATATATATACAACATCTTTATTAACAAACACAAATACAAGTAATATAATATATGAATGATACAGTTGATGTTAGTTTGTTAGTTTGCTAAATGGCTATCGACCAGCGGTCTTTCAGCCTTGATTTGTCCTTGTCGATGTTTTTCGTCAGTCTGTCTCTGATGATGGTGATGGATGATGTGATGCGATGAATTCAAATGTAGTGAATGAAGGGGTTTTGTATTTTGGGATTTGGTTGGGATTTCTGCGCAAGCAGTAAAGGGAAAGGATGTGATGGTTAAAGGAATTTTTGGAAAATTTTTCACTGAGGTATAGAAGACGTTCATTGATGGGTATAACAGAGGTAGAGTCGTATAGGAGTTGGTTAGAGGGATTGTGTAGAGGATTATTAGGATGGCGGATTTTGGTTAGGATTCTTAAGGAGGATCGCTCGCTAACTTGGATATTGTGGAGGGTAGGATTGCAGGAGTGGGGGAAAAGGACATTACCATAGTCGAGTAGAGGGCGGCAAATCATTTTATAGATTTTAACAGCTGATTTGGTGGAAATTCCCTTGTTTTTGTACGTTAAATTTCTAAATAATTTGGCCCTGGTGATGATTTTAGTTTTGTTTAGAGCTGTGTGGTTTTTAAAATTAACTTTTTGGTCTATGGTAATGCCTAGGTATTTTATGGATGTAGATGGGGAAACGGTTGTATGGGAGATGTAAATATGGTGAGTAGGATTATTGTTGCGGTGGTAGGGAATTAGAAGCTGGGATTTGTGGGGATTTATTTTAATTCGCCATTGGCAAAACCAGTGTTGTAGGGTGTCAATAAGCTGCTGGAGGGATTGAAGAGCTTTAGGTACAGAGGGTGCATGGGAAATTAGGGCTGTGTCGTCTGCGAGTTGAAGGAGGTATTTGGAGGGATTAAAGTACAGAGGATCCGGGTTGTAGATATCAAAGCAGAAGATGTTGTAGAGTAAAGGAGATAGAGGGGAACCTTGGGGTAGACCTTGTACAGGAGTAAAGGGAGGGGAGTAGGAGTTGTTGATTTTGACTTTAAGGGATCTGTTTGAAAGGAATTGGTTGATAATGAAGATAATATGTGTAGGAATTTTAAGGAGGTAGCATTTGTATAACAGACCTTGATGCCAGACAGAGCCGAAGGCTTTTTGTATATCCAGTAATAAGACGGCTGATGAATTTCCTTCAAGGTGTGTTTTTTGGATATTTGAGGTAAGGATGGTAAGTGGAAGGGCAGTGGATCGTTTTGGGAGGAAGCCAAATTGGTAGTTTGGGATGCGGTCGCGGATGAGGGATAGTATTTTGTTTTTAAGGAGTGATTCGTAGAGTTTTCCAAGGACAGGAAGTAGCGTAATAGGACGGTAACTGGATATTAGGGATGGGGGAAGGTCACGTTTGGGAATACAAATGATTATTCCTAATTTCCATTCAGAGGGGAAATATTTGTGTTGGTAAATGAAATTAAGGATGTTGAGGATATGGACGTGTATATGGGATGGTAAGGATTTTAGTATCTGTCTATGTACTAGGTCGTGTCCAGTTGCCGTATTTTTGCCCTTCTTCAATGTGTTAAAATAGTCTTCTTGTGTAAAAATGTCCGTCGGTTTTGAACTGTCGTTGAATCTAAAGAAGTCGTTGTACCAGTCGTTTACATGTTGAAGGGTTGATTGATCAAAATTAGGGTCCTGAGTCTTTGAATAAATAGAATTAAAATGGTCTGAAAATTTACATGCGATAATGTCTGGGTCTGCTATAGTGATGTCGTTGATTGGGTCGTACAATTCTTGTAATTTGTCCGTCTTTTTGTATCTGCTTAGTTTTTTAATTTCGGTCCAGAATTTTTTACCTCTTGAATCGTTAATTTTTTTACAGCTGGTTATCCAAGTGTCAGTCTTATACTCCAAAATTAATAGTATTTTATTTAGATATTAAATCAATATTTTAGTATTATTTTTAATTTCAAATATAAAGAAACAATATGTTAATATTTATACATTTTTGACATAAGTTGAATTTTTAAATAAAAGGAAGAAAGAATTTATTACATTTTTATTGTCAAAAACAATATTTTTTTATGTATGTGTAAAAAGTTGGGAATATTTTTTTTGCGAAAACAAAATAATTATTCAATAAACACAAATGGTATGACGTGTATTAAGGATCGAGATAATTTTATATGTTTTATATAATTTGAGTCGGGCGATAAATAATTACAGTCACACATAAATGAGAATAATAAGAGGACCGAGCTGGAGGCGAGTGGAATCAGTATAAAGGTCCATTAAAGCTAACCTAGTATTTTCCAGTCAATTAAGTTGCGAGAGTGGCTTAATAACAGGGTAGAGGATGCCGTGTTTTGGCACTTTTGCGAGTGTGTGTTCTCCGTGGATCGGGGGACCCGGCCGGACCCAAGGAGGCCCGCAACCCGTAGGGGCCAGGTCGATTCGGTTGCATGGGGGCCCCGGCTTCAACCCATAGACCTTCTGGCGGACCGACGTACAATGATTACAGACCTCTTTTGATGGCTTCATTACTATCACTGACCTGCCCATTAGTTCGCCTAGTGGAGCTACCATCCGGGCCCTCGTCTCTTTATAATGCCGACCACACTTACTCCATTCTATGGGAAACGATTCTTCTCTCGCTCCGAAGATGAATCGACATTTATTAAATTGTAAACAAATAGACACACAGTTCCTTAATGTGGTAATTAAAATTTCCAACAAAAAAGGGACGGCTCTATATCAATTTGGGATCCTATCGCTGCTGCCATATTTAATTAAAAACATATTTTTATACATCCGCATTGATTGGATTATAATTATCACATGATAATTACCATAATTTTACAATGGTTTAATCACCATACTTTATATAAAAGTAATATATTTTTTCTATACATAGAATATATCAATATTTTTCTTAATCATTAATAATAACAACATTTTGAATTCTTATAATTCTGAAAAATTAAAAACGTATGACATAATAACTGCTTGATGTAGTAAGCTGTAATAGCCAATCATATAAGTGACTTATAATATTGCCTTATAAGATTACTTTGGCTACCTCTAATTATAATGATGCTATTTTTAGCACTTAAATAATAGAATAATATAATAATAGTTTTAGTGGCTATACTCTATAAAATAAAAAAAATCGCACAGTAACTATATTTTTTTATATTAATCAAATAATTAAGCACATTTGTTAATTCTAAATTATTCCATGTACCATCTTTCAGTAGCAGACAGAAGCCAACTTTTAATATCGTGTGCCATAGAACAGATTATGGGCTGAAATCTCCTTTAAACATTATTTGTAATAATTTTAATTATATAGGGCCACATTGTGACATTTTTTGTAATACTTTAAATTCAATTATTTCATATTTTGACCGTACACAGTAATTTATATTGTATTAATATATACTTTGTTGTATTATGAATATTTATTTAATTTGTATATTTATATGATTTATCTTGTAATTAGGATTCGTTTCCTGCATGGGCAATAAATATATTATTATTATTACTATTACAGGGGTAAAAACAGGGTATTATAAGATGTATAGCGAACCTGGTCAAGATGCTTCACAAGTCTTAAGCCATATTACGCTGTTTCCTATCTTGGATGAGTTATTCGAAACAATTTTAAAAACTAAATGTTCTATATCTCACCTCATCCTACCATTCAATGATTTTCTATAGCACTGTTCCACCTCCTGCCCTTATTCATTCTTACATCAAACTTCTAAATAGCAAACTTCGAATATCTAAATAAGCTATAGTGTTCCTCCTAGATATCGTCAAATTCTATGATTTAGTATGGCATTGAGGATTGTTGTTCAACACTAATTCTTAAATAAAAATTAAAAATAAGGCAAATCACACTACACCATCTCAACTTAATTGATAACGTCTTTCTTTCAGGCTTCTTCACATTAACATTTGAAAGACATCTTACTAGTTATTTTTCCCGCAACACTATATTATAAATAGGACCATAGCAGAGAGTTAAGGGTCTGTGTTGCGATTTTTCTCTGCTGAGCTCTGTTTCCTATGTCTGTTTTTAAATTGCCTTCTTCAGTTACATTTTTTTTCTAAGAATTTGTAGTTGCATGTTCTTCTTCTTATAATTCTGGGTCTTCGTGCTCTTCTTTTCCTCTTACCTTTAAATATTTCGTCTTTGTCATGTTAATTGTGAACATTTTCTGTATAGGTCTTCTACTTTCCTTAGCATGTAGTCTACGTCGTCTTTGTTCCCAGCAATAATCTCCTGGTCGTTGGCGAAGTAGAAACTCGACTGATGTTTGTCCTCCATTTTTGTTCAAATGTATTTTATTTTCATTCTCCATTCACTTAGGGCATTTTTACTAATTATTTTTAATAAAGTGGGTGATGAACTGCACCCTTATTTTAAAACTTTATTTGCCTCAAATGGTTCCGATGTCATTGTTCCCATTTTGATTAGACGTTTTTATCTTTCAGTCAAATTTTTTTAAGGATCTCAAAATGGTTTTTCAGTGGCCCCGTGTCGACCGCATTTCGTAGATCGATAAATATTAGTTGTGTAGATAGGTTATGGGTTCACGTTTTTTTAAATTATTTGAGCCGTTTATTTTGAAAGTGGCCATTTATCTTTAATTTGAAATATTTAAGGTTTTGCGTTTTTACAAAATTAAAAACATACTTACGTAAGGTATATAGTTGACTCACAATGCTAAATCGTATTTAAGTCAGTTAGTTTTATAATTCCTATTGAAAAATCGCTATTATTAAGTGAATAATATATTTTTGCTTACCTTGAAAGGACTTAGGTCACTTTCAAAATAAAAATTTGTTTTGTTATAAAATGTGAGGGAGCTTAAATCTGTTACATATAGCTTAAAAAATATAGTTGATGCTTCAAGCCATCGGTTTTTATTATTAGTGACCGGTTTCAACCATTACATGGTCATTTTCAAATAACGTGTGATAACAGCAAAATGAATTTCATTTATCGTCCTAGTTTAAAAAATTAAAAAATCCATTTTATTTTCTTTATATTTTTAGAAGAAAAAAATTAAATTTAATAACAAGTTATTCGTTAACATTCTCAGTATGCGGAAGGGATTTAAAGTAGTTATGGTGTTCCGTAGGTAGGTATCGCAGTAAGTCCATCATGTCGGTATTTGGTATTTTAGTGATGTGATGCTTCTTATACTTTTGTATAATGATGGCAATACAATATTTCCAATTTTAAGTCTATCCATGGTTGTTTTATATAAAATTTTATATGGTTAATTTCTTAAATAATATGCATTCAGCATATTTGCAGCCAGTATATTTTTCCCCGTTCGTATTTTTGGATCTTTTGTAAACTCTTGTTTCATTTCATTTAGTATGAGAGTATTACCTTTTCTACATTTTTTAAATTATATTATTATATAATAATCTTGTGGCACATACAGTAAATGATTTCTTTTTTACGACATTTCTATAACGCCAAAATCTCTGTTATGACCTGATAATAAATATTTGTGGTCTATGATTTCCACATAATTTTTCATCGATTGAACAATTTTTAACCACATTAAAATATTAGACATAGAGATTTAAGGTATTTGAAGAGGCATGCATACCTAAATACCTTTGGAAATGGTAACGCTTTTTGTAAATCGAAAGAAAAGTCAAAATAATGAGATGGATTACTTGAACTAGTGATCTTGTTTTAACGCATTTCTAGCTGATTCTGCTAGTTTTAAATGAATATCATGTTTTCTCTTCTTCATTTTTTTCTGATGCTTTAACTTTAATGTTTAATAGATCACATTTTTGGCATATCTTTGCGTGGTGGGTGGAATTATAGATTAAAATCTTTTTTGAATATTTTTTAAGCAGTCTTTTCGACATTGGCAATCTTTATTTTGAAAAACTTTGGCAGGTTTAATTTTTCCCGTTTGTGTATCGTATCTTTTCCCCGAATTTCGGCTCATTTGTTGTACAACAAAATTTTGCCTAAGCAGGATTTTCCGGTACGGAAACCGCTTTGCTCTTCAATTTCTTTAAGAGACCACTTTCTATTTTTCTTTACTGTAATTTTCTTCATATGGTCGTCAATATTAGCATTTATGTTCCATGTTATCCTTCATTTGGAAGTGCGTTCTATTTTCAGTCAGTATTTCTGTAATGATTGCATGTCTATTAAATTTCTTGTACCTTTCCTAACATTTCTTTACATTCCATGCTTCTAATACTTTAGTGCCAACCATAAATCTACTAACTTTCTTACAGTTTACCATGTATCGTTTTTACTTCTTTTTACTTGTTTTTTGGCTTCTCTAATCAGACTTGTATATGTTATTCTATCTTCTGTTTTTTGCGAGTTGAGCCATTTCTGGTATGGCTTCTTTTTCCTTTGATCAGTTTCTCTGTCTATTCCATCTACCATTTTGGGTGTTTCAACTGTGACTGTAGTCTTCTACTACTTCGATGCATTTGCCCTTATTTAGTCTCTGTTAATCTACAGACATCTATTTTCATTCTAAGTAATTCCTTAAATATTGCTGCATGTTTTGTTCTTAAACCTTGTACATTGCACCTACCAAATCTCAATTTCCTTTTCATTTGCAGATTTCGTCTTTTTTTGTTTCCGTCCTGTTTCGAGGCTGGTTGTCGAAATTTTTAGCTAGTGTTTTGATTTTACAAGATGATAAGGGATCTCAACCCTCCTCCTTTGTCCGGGATTGGGATCGGCAGTGACAGCCGGGAAGCTACTCGATCCACCCCCCAGCTGCCCCAGGCGGAGTTACTTGTTATGTTCCAAATATATATTTATTTAGATAATTAACACGTGCTTCGGTCCTTACGAATCATTATAAAAGTTTAAAGTAATTCGGAAATGAAGTATCAATTGATAGTTTTCTGGGCATGTGGTTTATGCCTAAATTAACGTAATCACACCGCACCTTACACCTTCGACGTTTATTAACTATAGGAAATTACAGTGGTATTGATTATTTCATGGTGGCCATTACGCAGATAATATATCTTCCTGATGGTCCGTTTTTTTTTCTTTAATCCCTCTAATAACTTAAGCTTAAGATCTTTCCTGCAAAAATTAATTGGTGTAGTCTCTCTCACATGATCCTGTAGTTATGCAGTCGTCAGTTAAGCTCGTATTTGTTGAAATGTTTATAATTAATTTACTGTGTTTGCCTTTTTTCAAAATTTCTTCCTGTTTGTCCGATGTAGAAACACTCAAAATTTACACAATTGTTCTTGTATACCTCTAACCTTTTTAGTGAGTCTGTATTTTTGGTTTTGTTATAATTGATATTGTATTTTATCCCAAATTCATTCTGTTTACTATTATTGCTTTCATGTGCTGGAGTTATACATAAATGGTTTAGCTACAAAAATATAATAATAAAATAAATATAGTTTTTTCTCTATCATATCACCTATATAGTAGTAATTTCAGTAATAAACGGGTTTATACACTAATATTTCTGAAAATGAAGATTTTATTATCTCTAGTACAATTTGTGCCATATATATAGTTCAATGTGGCTTTCGTCTAAGGTATAAAAAACTTATAATGCTTTTTGTTTATTTTGATATTGTTAATGCAATTCTAGTAATTTTCAATTTACAAACCATAGATTCTTTAACCGTGTGAATATCTAATAAAATATATTTTTTAAAAATCTCTAATATAATTCCAGTATTTTCTTTTAAATAATTATAAATTCATATCATTTTAATATGTCAATTATAATACCGAAATGAAAAATGAAAACAACGTACAAGTTTTTCCAATTGTAGATTTATTCTGAATTTTTTAGCTCTAAATTATCATCCATTCAATAATCAAAATGCATTTATATTATATTTTTGTTTTAGAATGGAAAATAGCCAAATGATAGCCACACATGCTATATTATAAATGAATAACTGATATTCAATATGATCATTAATATTATTGTTAAAATGCCAAATATTAATCTCATAACCCCTAATTTTGATAAATACTAAGGTTTATTCTATTTAAGAAAGATTACAAATCATTAGAACATAATCAAATCTGAACTTTTCGACTTAGAAATTTTCCTAAAACAAAATTGTTTACAATTTGATTAAAATTAAAATCACTAAAATAATAGGCTAATCAGCGACCTTCCATTCAATGATACACCAAACTTTTATAAATCCATTATCAGAATCAGTTAGAACCATTGGACTAAACAAAGTTATTTTAATTGCTGAGGAGAATAGCTTTTTGATTAATTCAATGCAAAACTTATTTAATATAAAACATTATAAATCTACTCGTTTACCCTAATACTTATATAATATTAATATATAAAATAATAAATAAAAAAATCTTTACGTTCACATATTTTGGACAAATTACAGATAAAATATTAAACATTTTCCAAAAATAAAATCATCAGATTGTTTTTAGGCCACCGGGTAAACTTTTAACGCTAAAATTCAATTCTAAAGATTAAATTATTCTATTTAAAAAATCAGGAGTATACAAAAGTTCATATACATAATGCAATTTTACATATTTAGGTCGAAGTTTTGAGAAGAGATTAAAGAAACTTTATAGAGCATATGGCTTAAATATAATAATTTTAGAAAGAACAATAAAATAAAGATTCCATGAAAAGTAGTATGTTGGCCATATCGTCAATTTTTATTTGTTCGTATTCTTGAACGTCTAAATAATCTTCCTCTGAACAACCAATCAATTTTTACTAAATATTATTATCCTACTTATTTTCTAAATAATTACATTCCCATGTAACTAGGACATTTTTTGGATTGTTCATCACAAAAATGAATAATCGGAAATAAAGGTAATTTGTATAATTTATTGTGACTACTCTACTGCTTACTTTCCATGACAGGTACTTGTCAATATTTTTTTCGTGTCTTGTACCTAGTAAAAGGTTATTTTATCATTTGTACATAAAAGTTCAGCTTAGCTAGTTTACACTGAATTTTTTCGCGTTCCAATACAAGTTCCTACTGTAGCAAATGGCAATATTCTCATCAGATCACAACATCTGAATTCCTAATCGATCTGGTAAGTTTTCTAACTACCCATTCTCCTACTTTTCCATCTACTTGTTTATCCTCTTTTACGCTGAACACATTGAAATCATAAACATAACCTGTAAGAAAGTCGCTTCTTATCCATAATTTTATTCCACGTTTGATGGGTTTCAAAGGCAAATACTGTCTTAAACTCGAACTGCCTTTGAATTTGGCCATATTTTCATCTATGGATTGATAAAGTGCTTTTTGAAATGTATGTCTGAAACACTCCAGGATCTCCTCAGAATATAATTTAGAAATCAACAGCTTACACCGGTGACGTGACATTGCATTTATTATTGTAGTGTTACCCAATAAGCCATTACCATCATGATACAAAGAAGTCAGTTAGTTTAACTTTTATTTAGTTTTTCATTCCAAAATGGTTAATATTTTATTTTCACATCACTGTGATACATGCATATACAAGCTTTTCGGAAATAACTTTAGGAAAATATCATTTTCTTAGACTGGCTATGTACAAAGATAGAAATAATTTCTATATCCCTTGTATTATTAAGTAGTTGAATTCTTGGAGTATAATCCTGCAGAACTAAATGCCAGATTATATTACCTGATGCAAATGAAGTTGTAGGTACTGTTTGAAGGTTTGTCGGCATATTTTGGACATCGGAATCGTCTGGTATGTTATTGCATGTATTATCGAGAACAACATTCCTAGTTTCAGGCTCGACAGCACTGTCATTGGAACTCGAAGACTAAATACTACCTTCAGATTCAGATTCGTTTTCGGAACCAGAAGTGGCCCAGTCTGGGTCTTCATTTTTTCTTTGAAAGGGATCAGTATCACTATCGTAGGAGTAAAAATTTTCAGCGAGTTGCTCGAGCTCCTTTCCAGTTAATTTTTTGCTCATTCTGGATAGAAAAAAAAACATTTTTATCTGCTAGAATAAACAGTCTCAATAAAATAGCCTGTTGGGACATAATGTCTTGTATGCTCCTGACATTTTAGTGAGTCTATATTCTCTGTTGCGTTATTGATAATTCATGTCTAAAATTTCTTCTGTTTACTATTGTTGCTTTTATATTTTGTAATTTTAAATGTTTCTTGATTTTTGTGCTGATATTATAAACTAATTGTTTAGCTACAAATATACATTTTTCTCTGTCTATTATATCACCTTTGTAAGTATCTGTTATTGTTAGCGATTTAAATTATGGTTCATCATTGAAAATCTTAATTTAAAAATTTTGTTCCATCAAGAGAGACGCACAGCAAGTATCGATTATATTATAATTCCAATTTTCGTCACTACAACTTTTGTGTCTATCCATTGCTTTATGCAGATGATAATGTTCTAATAACCCATGAACTAACCGTAAACGAAGCCCTTACCAAGCTGCACTTGTTGAAACGATATAAATGTGATTTTCAAAGTGGGGAATATCCATAAATTTAAGCAAATCAGAGTTCTTTATCCTGGTTTGTTGTACTCACAATTCATAGAATTATATCTGATTCAGTCTATATGACCGCGTAAGTTTCATATGGCAATACTACATCTGAGGAGGTACTTGTCACTCAGGGTGTTCCACAAGGGTCTCATTTAGGGCCACTATTGTGATATACGCAAATGACTTTCCGCAAATAGTGAAATTGAAGTCTCCCATTTTGCAGGCGATACTACAGTCTCCATATCAAGTTGCAATAAGGAACATTTATTTATCAGTGAAATTGATGTTCGGAATAAATGTAAGACCTGGTTCGCGTTAAATAAATTATGTTTGAATGAGAGTAAAACTATAAATATGTTATTTACTTTGAGAGACCATGAGGAAGAATTTGGTACTAGCTCAGCTAAATTTCTTGGGCTGCATATAGACCATAATTTAAATGGTACGTACATGTTGCTAACTTGGCAAATAAATTTACCAAAAATATCTACTTGTTGAGAAATTTATCAAGATGTCTTTCTAAAGATATTGTTAAAACTTCTTATTTTGCACTGTGTCATTCGTTGTTAGCATATGGATTACTGGCTTGGGGACACTCGAGCGCGGCAAAACGAATATTCAGCTTGCAACGTAGAGTTGTTAGAATATTAGCAGCCATTGGATATAGAGAGGACTGTAAAAAGAAATTTATTGAATTAAGAAAATTAACATTACCATGTCAATATATTTTGCAGTGTCTTTTGTGGGCAAAAGAACATCATGAAAAATACTCACTTAATAACGCCTATCATGACTACCCAACACGTAACAGCGAAGATATTAGATCAATATATTGCAGGTTATCATTATCTAGAAATGGAACACTTTAATATGAACCGCAATTGTTTAATAAACTCCCACAAGGGGTAAAAAAACTTAACAACAAAATGTTCAAATCATGTATTAAGCAATATTTACTTTCTAAAGCATTTTACTGTATCGAAGAGTTTGTGTTTTAATGTTTTTTCTGAATTGAATGTGTATATTTTAAATATGTTTGAACCTAATTTATTTGTGTTATTTAATTTTATTATCTTAACAATTTTAATTAATTTATTACTTAGTGTTTAATTTTAGAATAATGTTATATAATGTAACATTTTTAAAACATTGTGTTAATTAATATATTATACCTCTATAATGGACAAGTGTAAACCTTTGTAGGTATTGGCACGAATAAATTGAATTGAATTGATTTGAATAAATATATGAAGAACTTTTTATATTTTATAATTTCGAAAAATGTAGAGCGAATAACATAATATTTAGAAACTTTCTTCTAGTTTCTAGTGACTTTACACTTAAAAAAATGGTATAGGCACAATAAAATTAGAAAAAAGATAAACGGTTGTGGTTTTTAATTAAGAATGTACTAGTTATAACATTATCAAAACTATTTTTATTGCTTTTCAAAATAATCGCCTTTAAGATCTTTGCATGCGATTGAACCACCCCCCAAAGCACTTAGTCCAGGCAGGCTCTAAAACATGCGTTTTGAAGGCCTCAACTGCGTCTTTGGGTAATGAAAATCGTTGTCCGCGCAGTTTATCTTTAATTACTGGGAAAAAGAAAAGGTCATTGGATTCCAAGTCTGGGCTGTAAGGCGAATGACCCATCAATTCGATCTTTTGTATACCCAAATACTTGTTAGTTGTATGTGATGTGTGTCAGCTCTCATGGTCGTGATCCAAAATGATTCGCCGTTTTGTGTTGGTTTCCCATAATTTACCGAAAACTTCAGGCAAACGTATACCACACTGAATTAACGGTCTTTTGATTTCCGAGAGCCACAGTTTTTGTGAGACCATTTCCGTTTTAACGCTTCGAGAACGAACAACTTTTGTTGGATTTGTTTCACATGGAATCACCCAAACTATTTTCCAAATCTTCTTCTCTGTTTATATGTGAAGATTACATTCATAAACATGAAGTAAAAAGTGATGCTATATTAAAGTTTTATTTTTTACTTTGAACTCGTTTGATGGTTGTCAACTATTAAACCTAGATCGTTGTTCCAATTGATAGAGCTTTTATAAATAATTAGAATTTAAATAATACTTTCCCATATTAGTAACTATCGTAGTTTTCCAATGAACATTGCCTTAAAATAAAAATTCTTACTTAAAAGGGAGACAAGGGAACTGAAAAAAGATAAATATACAAAATTCCGGACGTGGAAAAAGTTTATTGTTTCATAATAAAGAAAGGGGAGGAAAAATATATTTGTATGTTAACTTTGCCCGTGCTTTTTATCACAAGCAAAATAACAAGAATTCCCGTTTTAATCGTAAAATCATATGCACGAAAAATGTGTTGCTTAGCAATAACCCGAATCCTGCTGACAACAGTAAAAACCCGAGTGCTTAAAAGAAACATATTTTGAGTGCATGCTATTTTCCAGTTAAAAACATGAGATCGAGTTATTTTAGTAAGACAAAGTCCAGAATAAACAATTCTTATATACGATTTATTTAATGTCACTAATAAATACAATTGAATATTGAATAGTTATTTTTACTAACACAAAAATATAACATTATGGCGAATTAAAACATCGAATATTTAATTAAAGGTACAAATCATACTGGGGTTTTATTACTTGTTATCACTTCTTCCTTATAAACAAAGCTGGTTTGATTTGAAGTGCCAGCATATTACTTCTAACTTTGGATTTGACACGTGGCAATTTTTAAATCTTACGCCCATTCACATGAATAATAAAATTCTGTTCGAGATATTCAGAAAACTTACTTATGTCAATTTCTCAATTCCATTATTGTCTTATAAATTGGCGACCTTTTATTCAAAGATACATCGATCTTTTAAAATTTCATTACCAGAATCAGTTAAAGCCACTAGACTAAACGAAATTATTTGAATAACTGTGGAGAACGGCTCTCCGATTAATTTAATTCAAAACTTAATTCATATAAAACATTATAAATCTACTAGCTATCATTTACCCTAATATTATAGAACAGAAAAATAAAAAATCTTTACCTTCACATATTTTGGACATATTACCGATAAAATATCAAACATTTTTCGAAATTGTCAACGTGATATAGTATTTATGTTTTCATTCTAAAAACAAATAAGCCATATATGGCAAATAAACCAAGGGGATCTCTAATGGCAGCATGAAGCAGTATTCATGAAAGCAGCATTGGGCGAGAGTGGATGATCACGTGGACGTGAACTTGAGCCTTTCCATGTGAAATTTTTGTATATATACATGTACCTATAGAATTATTTGTCTCAAAACAGTTATATTCGCGTTGAATACATAAATAAATATCAAATATCACCAAGTAAAATTTCGACGTTAATAATCAATGCCAAAGATTAAATTGATCCAAAAATCAGGAGTATTCCAATTCATGTTCCGAATGCATGCCTAATTGCATTCGGAACATGAATTGGAATACGTAGGATGAACAAGTTGGAATTTTATTTAAGAAACACTATAAAGCATGTAATCTTAATATACTAATTTTATAAATAACAATAATATAAGTATTCCAAAAAAGTAGTAAATTGGCCATATCGTCAATTTTTATTTGTTGGTATTCTTGAACATCTAAATAACCTTCCTCTGAACAACCAATCAATTTTTACTAACCTACTTATTTTCTAGACAATTGCATGAATGTAACTAGTAAAATTTTTGGATTGATCATCATCACAAAAATGAATCATCGGAAATAAAGGTAATTTGGATAATTTATTGTGACTACTCTACTTCCTACGAATTAGATGATAAATCAATGCCAGGGCACTAGATCCATTGTCCTGACGTTTTAGTCTGAATTGCACCCGTGATTCACGGGAAATCTCCGATACATCATTTATTGCTGTTCTACAGTGTAATGACTAATCCAATTTAAAGATGCACGAGTGTGAAATTCCAATCCTTAATATGGTATTACATGCCATAATTATATAATTAAGTAACGCATGCTCTGCAGGCTTTACGGCTGTAATTTTTTAATACGTGACGTATTCACATAACATCATTCTGAATCAGTTAATGTGAATATAATTGTTATATTAGATGAAATACGGGAATACACATTTTATTATTCGTTTAGAGTGCTATAACGGCGCTCAATATGTCAAAAGAATATTAATGATTACAATTGATATAAATCGACACAACTCGTTGCTTTAAATTAAATATTGGTAGCTTATAATAATGAAATAATGTTTGTTCTTTTATCAATGGCTACTGAATTAAATTTATTGTATTGTTAATATTCTGTCTGTGATTACATTTTTGATTATTATTAGCATAAATCAAATTATACTGTTAACGTATTTAAAAAGATCTTAAAATTCATTGATTATTTGTATTGTCTAGAAAATAAAAAAATAACTATTACAAAGTATTAAGAATGATATATAAAAATGTATTTCATAACTGTATGTTATATTTTTTACTAATTAAAGGTTTTTGATTATTTGATTAAATTTAATTTAAATTAAATAGAAATCTTTCTATAAAATTAATTAATATTTTTGTCACGATATGTTTGAGAATTTACTTATATGATTAGTTTGATTATATTGGCTGTTAATTTTTGAAAGATCATTTTATATCTAATTGTTTCACTTTCAAAGAATTTTGTTTGCTTTTATTTTCGCAACATTCTTCGCCTGAAGAAGCCACAATTATTGAGGAAAGTAAAACCTAACAGTTATTTATGTCATTATATTTAGTATTTATTACTTATTTATCATTTGTTTCAATGATTGAAATAAACACAGTATTTGCGAATAATCTTTCAACCAAAATGAACAAAATAAAATAAATATACATACCGTTTAAAATATATTATTAATAATATTTAGTTTAAACGTTTGTAGAAATTTTATGAAGACAAATATCTGTAAATTTTTATTATTTGATAAGAAAGTATCACTTTAATATGCCACTAAAACAAACAAAACCTCAGTTTATGAAAAACTTCACACTATTTTGTTACTCGCTGCGTCGGGTCGCGCAATTAGCATTATCGTGCAATTTTAAGGAAATAAAATTGTGAATGACTCAATGAACATAAAAGTCCCTAAGTAAAGTTTCCATTAAAAGGCCATATAGAAATCAAAAACCATTTGCGGTTAACCATAGGTTCGTTGTCCTTGCGACCTTCGTGAAGGTAAATAATTATTATTTTTGGTGTTTCGGCGTGAAATAATTGTCGGTTGTGGTCGAGTGGTCAATCTAAGTGACCTCAGATGGAATTATATTATTAGGAAATGCGAAATGTACACACCTAGGCGAGTAATTTAATAAAAGATAATCGCCTCGGATAATAGAGGTCGTGATTTCGAGCGAGGTGTCTAAGGGGCGTCCCCGGCATCTGTGGGACCTCACACAGACTTCAGTAAATTAACTGTGGCCGGTGATAGCCTCAGCCTTTGCCCGGGCCTCAGTCCGGGCCGGAGGCAACATTATAAAAATCATCTTTTATTGGAAATTATCGATATATTATTATATGGCTTAATGGGTTTCGCGCGCATATTTCGATCTTGAATTAATCTACTAAAAATACGGTTTATTTTTCTTAATGATGTAAGGATTAAGATCTTTTTGATATAATCTTTAAACGCCAATTAAGACAAAAAAAAAATCGCGGGAGCAAAAAACAATTAATTTGTATTGTAAAATATATATCGTTTATAATTATAGATTATTTTAACATTAATTATGTAATTTGCTTTATAAATTCGGGTAATTAATATATTATAAATTAATTAATTATTAATTAGAATATTATATATTATTTTAAATTCAATTATTCTTGAAAGAAAATTATGAAAGAAAAAACTCAACTTTTTTCTCTTAAATCTATTGATAACATAGACTTATCTACTTCCTTGAAATTACTTTTAATTGTAAGTTAAGTGTTCATTTTCAGCGGGTTCAAAGCAAATATGTTTAATTTATTAATTAATTGTACATATGTAACAAGTATACCAATTGGTTTTCTTTTTAATATATCCTTAATTTCATATCATGTCCTTAGTATTTAAAAGATATTTAAAACCTCTAGTTTTAAAAATAGTGATAATGAGGAAGCAACGATGTTGAGACCAGTTTACAGTCAGTGTTGCAGTTTAGAAAAATTTTGTCAAAAAATTGTATTGTTATATACTAAGTATATGTTGTACAGGGTCCTGCAACAGTGCGTCAAGCTTTCCTAGCGCCTTTCTCGTAAGAGATAGAAAAAAATGTTTCGTATAAAAATTTATTGAATTAAAAATCTCTATGCCGTAAAATTATTTTAAAATATACAGGGTGTCCCTATTTTGCGGTATAACAAAAGCAAACATTTTTTTTAATGGAACACCCTGTATATTTTTTCATTTTCTTAATTGGATAATATTTTATAACTTGAACCTTTTTTTGGTTTTTAATTTCGATATGGCATTTCCGAGTTATTGTCGTTTTTCTGAAAAAAATGTAAAAAGCGGAGGTTCACAAAAAAAATTATTCTGATGTTCTATTTAAAATTTAAGATATTTTCGTTTTCCAATGGTTGGTTATAAGTACTGCTTATGTACCAGTGCTAAAAATTTTCACTTTTGAGGAACCCTGCCTTTGTATTAGATACGCCATTTTCTAAAATGCTGATGCGGAACGATTTCGATTATTATTATTATTATATCTGAATTGTAAAAATGCACATCTATTTAATTTTGCAGAGTAGATCTTATCTTGATGCTTTTATCTCTTATTAATTAAAACATAAAGTTGAATAATTAGGTGTGATTACCATTTATATTTTAAAAGAAATTTAGAAGACATATATGACAAAACAAGAACATTATGATGATTTGTATGTCATGTTTCGGCGAGAATAAACATTTATTTTGTTAACTAGTTATGAATAACTTGGAATATACTTGATGTATAAGGATATAGAAGTTGTTATGAAAAATATCGAGCCAGTATAATGAAGTTAAAATATTTACTAAGTCTGATTAGTGAGATATTAAAAATATCTAATATTCATTATATATATTCTCGGTTTTAAAACGTTCTGCGACGTTGTCCGATACCCGCCCTCCATCCTCTCCTATCTTCCCATTGTCCAGTCTCCAGGTTTCTCTCGCTCATAGCTCTTGAAATTCCTTGCTCCCATTTTCTCTTCGGCCTGCCTCTTCTGTTTTTCCCTAGAGGTCTCCATTCTAGGGCTAGGTTTGGTATTCTTGTTGGCTGCATGCGCTGGACATGTCCATACCATATTAATTGCCGAGTTTGGATTTCCTCGATTATGTCTTCTTTGAGATCTATGTTTTCCCTTAGTGCATCGTTCCTGATTTTATCCAATCTGGATACCCGTAGTGATCTCCTTATAACATCCATCTCCACTGCTCTATGTTTATTTTCCCATACCTTAGTTGTTCTCCACGTTTCGCATCCGTATAGTAGGTTGCTCTTAATCATCGTGTTGTATATATTTAACTTTCTCTTTGTGTTGATATCTTTACTCCACAGCAGTCCATTTAACGCGTTTATTAGCTTTCTTGCTTGTGCTATTCGTTTTCCTATTTCCATGGTATCCGTTCCTGATTCGTGGAACCATGCGCCCAGATATTTATACTCGCTAACCGGGGAAATATGTCCATGGTTCTCCAAGTCTAGGTCTTCTGCTTTCCCGCCAATGCACATATACTTGGTCTTCCCTATGTTCATGGTCATTCTCCATCTTTTGTATTCTTCTATGAGTTTACGGCTCATGTATTCCAGGTCCTGCTTATCCTGCGCTATTACGACCTAGTCGTCCGCAAATTACAACGTGTATAGCATCGTTTCATCGGATAGAGGAATTCCCATATTTCTACATTTCCTCTTCCATTGCTTCATTGCATGTTCAATGTAAATGTTGAACAATGTGGGAGATAGGCAGCATCCTTGGCGAAGTCCCTTGCTGATATGAAAGCTTTCCGACAATTTTCCGCCTATCTTTATCCCGCAAGTTGAGTTTTCGTATAGGTGTTTTATTGCATTTATAATTGTGGTATTAATGGATGATTGGTGTAGAACGTCCCATAATTTGTTGTGTGGTACGCTATCGTACGCCTTGGCTAGATCCACAAACAGCAGATGTAGTTCTTTGTAGGTGTTAGTTTTCTTTTCTACAATTTGTTTCAGTGTAAATAGGTTGTCGTTGCATGATCTTCCTGCCCGAAAACTGCTCCTCTTCTATCAGGTCCCTTAGTATTCTGCCGTAGAGTCTGCTAAGGATGCTAGTAACGGCTATGCCCCTGTAATTGGAACAATCTTTTTTCGATCCCTTCTTATAAATTGATGTTATATGCGACTCCTTAGCTTCTTCCGATATTGGTTCTCCGTTTACCCATTTTGTGAACATTGTGGCTAGTTTGGTATACAGCTGTTCCGTCCCATTTTTTACAAGCTCGGCCTGCAGTCCTCCTGGTCCCGGTGCTTTGTTGTTTTTAAGCTGCTTGGCTGCTTTCATAACTCTCTCGTTCGTTATTGTTATCTTCTACTCTCCCCGGAGACATATTTTTGAATTCTGTCCTTTCTTCTGTAAGAAGATTTTGTAGTATTTCACCTATTCTTGCGTTGGGATAATTTGGATTAAAGCATGCCCGGTCTCGTTGGTTTTGAGTGTGTTTACGAATTTCCAGGCCTCCCTGCTCTCACTACCTCCAATGTATGTATTTATTTCTCTGCACTTATTGTCTCATAGCAGATTTTTGTTGTAGTTGATTAGGTTTCTTACTTCTCTTTTTGATTGTGCGTAAAGCTCTCTGTCTCTGCTTTCTTTGGTCGAGATCCACCGTAGATAATTATCTTTCTTGTCTTGTATTTTTGTTTCGATTTCTTTGGTCCACCACTGTTTATTACTTTTTTATTTTTCTCTTTTCCCTACTGCCTCTGCCGCAGCTTCCTTCATACATTGTGTTATATTCCTCTCTTCGTTCGTGTCCGGCTTCGCATTTTCCAGCTTCTAATCTAGCCGTCTGTTATATAGATATTTTACACTATCTTGAGATAGGCTTCCGACGTTGTACACTTCTTGTTTCGATGTTTCAGTTGTATTTTTCACAGTTTTTGGATTTTTTTGGTTACCCTTGTTTGCTGGGAGATGTATTATTCCTTTTACCAGATAATGATCGGATCCACATGTCACACCTCTGTGTACTCTTACATCGTTTACGTTTAGTTTGGAAGTTTGTCTTACAATGAGATAATCGATTATTGATCTAAGATTCCTAGTGTGTTGGACTCATGTATATCTCGGTGCCTGTAAAAACCGTTCGTGATCTTCAGGTCGTATGCTTCGCAAAGGTCGATAGTTCTTTGTCCGTTGTCGTTAATGGTGGTTTCCCCAAATGGACCGATTATGTTGCTATTTTCCTAGGACCCTGTCCTGCTGTTGAGATCTCCCAGTATGATTATTTCCCTATCTTGGCCCGTTTCCGAAATTAGTTGTTCGAGTGTAGTGAAGAATGCGTCTTTTTCATTTACTAGGCTGTCGTTTGATGGTGTGTATACACTGAAAATTTGAATTTTATGTCCCAGTATGTTCATATTGACGATGTTTTCGTTGTGTGCTGTCCAGTTAGTTATTTTCTGTTTGAACTTTTTGCTGATTAAGATAGATACTCCTCTACTAGCTCTGGACTCCTTTGGCACTCCGCTAAAAATGTGTATGTATTTATTCAAGTTTTCCACTCCGTTTCCTTTCTTCTTTGTCTCTGTGAGCGTTGCGATGTCGATGTTCAGGAGCTCCAACTCTTTTTCTATTTCCTCCGTCTTATCCCTGATTGACTGAACATTCCACGTTCCAAAATTCATGTACCGTTTTCGTTGCGTAGGTCGTTTTCCTTTTGTTCTGTCCTTCGTTCCGAGGCTTGTTGCGGGCTTTTTAGCATTTTACGTTTTTTTACGGATGTTGAGGAATCAGCCCAACGCTCCAACCCCCAACCTGGAGGACCAGTCCAGTTTTTTTTTCACGGTGAGTATTTTATTTTTCCACTACCCTTCGGGAATGTTCCCGACGAGCTTCCCCCAATTCCAATGGGGACGCACCCGATGGACGTAACTGGCAAACATACAATATATGTATGAAGCATTATTCGATTTAATTTCAGGCGTAATATTCATGAAGTTTCATTTTAGAACATTGCAGTTAATTTTCGAATAATCTTTTACAAATTAATTTTCGATCTTGAGTATTAATTAATCTCGAGGTATTGCATCCTAAGCAACCTGTAATTCGTGTTGAAGAGCTTTCAACATCTACGGAGGGTATTCCAAGTTCTTTAGACTTCTCCCCATAATGTCCTATATATGTTTAATGGGCTAAACATCAGAAGGTCGTAACCGTAATATAGGGACGGGTATTATCTTAATAGAAAAGTATGTCTTTTTGCTGAAGAAGCGGAAGAATATGGAGTTCTATCACTTCATCCACTTATCGCTGGACGTTAATATTGCATTGGATGAATTCCAAATAACATCTACTTTCATAAGTTAAACTACAACAAACCATAATGCCTGCAGTTTAAAGCACAGACCTCTCAACAGATAATACCAAGTGGCGACGTTCCCTTCATCTTCATATTCCTTCGTCTGACCTTCATACGGCTATTCTATGCTATCCCAGCTTCCAGTATAGTCACAACCTACAAGACTCTAAACATTGCTATCGATGCTGAGCCGTTAGTGGTAACACAAGATGTGGCCGATAGTATTACAAAGTTCTGATTCGACAATAAACCGTAGATCGGTAATTTATCCGGTACTAGAGAATCGGTATCTTGTTGCTATAAGTTTTTAACTTAATTTGTTCTTATTTGTCGTCAGTTTTTTTCTTCTATGACGTTCCTAACCATCTCTAGTCTTTGCCTGATAGCAGCGCATGACGGTAGATTCGTTTCGTATCAGGCGATTAGCAATTTTTGTAATCAAAAATCACTTTTGCAAACACCAGCAACAGGACACCTGAAATATTTGCTCAATTTTAAAGTTGGCATGCTCTAGGCAGCATATTTACATTTAAAAAAGAATCAATGAAAAGTAAAAACAGCAAAGAACCGAACACAATTTTACAAAATATAGTACTAATACTTGTTTTAGAAAAACACTGAAAGACATCTCAAATACGTTAATACCACCTAATCCATATGACTTAAATTTTAATCAATTGCTATCTTTTAATAATTAAACATTTGTGCCTATTTGGTCAAAAAATTCCTACCCCTTATTTGTGATTTGCGATTTTCATGCCTACGAGTATAAATAATACATTTCAAGAAAGACTTCTTCAATACAAGCATCTTTGTAATTTGATTCTGCGGCAATGCGATTTTAACATTCAGTAAATTTTAAAATAATGTAGACTGATTGGATGGTCTCTAATTCTATCGAATCTTTGTGTTTTGTTTTTTAAAGCTGCTCATCCACTCTACATATATATTCTAATGTAAAGTACAAATCATGTGATTTTAATTACTGATTCTTCTAAAGTTCGCACGTTAAAAATATTATAATTAGGTTGGATATGGAGGTTTTAGCTCATTCAAATTAACAAAAATCGTTGGTATTAATTAAGTAATACTAGTATTATTGTGATTTAATTAAATAATTTTTCAACTCTATTCATATTTATTGTAAAAGACAATACAATTAATAATTAAATTCAAATGTATATTTGGGATGGGTAAAAAGTCTTCAATCTTTTCTTCAATTATTAAAATAAATCAGAGAATTTTTATAGACAATTTTGCTTCATTTACATTATAATGATCAACTGAATAACTGAATACCAAAGTGATTACAATATAAACTTATAATGATTAAATCCATTTTTATCAATTTGGTAAATATATGCTCTGTTTTAGATCCAAAAAATATTATTGATATTTTTTATATTATTCATAATTTTCAATTTCCAAATTTTTCGGGTATAAAGTAATACTTTCTGTTACATTTTTAAAATTTTTAGTTGCTTAAAAATACCGTTGTTTTATACATGTCAACCATCTTCAATAATTTTTACACATTAAATTTTCTAGAGACTTTTAATTGTTTTACCTAACAAATAAACTATATATTGAACTATCTTTATGCATTTTATTAAGATAAGTCAAGATAACGCTAGGCCAAAACACTTTGTATTACAGTACGCAGTAGGTCAAGAGTAAGCCAGATTGTTTATTAATATATGTCAGGATTGATATAGAATTTATTTAGGTCAGGAGTACGCTAAATATTACAAATGGAAATAAGGTAGAACAAGAATACGCTATGTTTATTTAAAATTTATCAAGATAAGTCAAGAATACATAAACATCTGATACAAAACAAAACAATATTATGTGGTAACCGTTCATAGTATAGATATTTTCGTCTTAATATAGAATGTATTGCATTATTGTAAAAGACGCCGTGTCAATGCTAGTAGAAAAGTAGCCAATAATAGCGAAATATAATTTAAAAGGTATTATTATTAAAGTAAATTTAATAAAAAATATAAGGAAAAAGGTAAAACTTGCTTAAAACATAAAAATTTAACAGTTTTTCGGCTGATAAAAATTGAACAGTTCTAATACAAAAAGTATAGAAAATATAATCATTTTAATATTTAAATAATTTAGAAAACAACAGAAAAGTTACATCAAATAAGCTATTAGAGTTATCAAATATTATTGAAAAATGTTAAGAGAACTAATGGTGAAAATACAAATTATCAAAAAACAACCACTAATAAAAAAGGGTTAATTCTAAAATAAATCGCTAAAAATTACGATAAAACAAAAAATTAAAAAATACTTAAAAACTGTTAAGAAGGGACAATCTACAGTAACCGAATATGTATAATTTTTATATAATTCATTTTTATAATTCGATGCATGGCAGTGTTTAGCCACATCTATAGTCTCTTTCTCTACAAGCAAAAAAAAAGTGTGTAAATGCAGCGTTCCATTTGAGTCCTTCGGCCACTTCATAGCTGTCTGACATATGATTTTTTATTGCTGATTTGAATTGATGGTATAGCTGTTTTATTCCAGCTCACCCTGAAATTCGCATTAATTGTTACTTTATTTATAGTTGGTATTTAAAAGATATCTACAAATTATTTATTATTTTTTTCTTTATTTAACACTACCAGGCCAAAGATACAATATACATAGATCCGATCAGCTACTGCATATTGTTAAATTCCCTCCAAGAGCCATGTTCTTAATAAATAATTTAGTAATTTCACCTTTATGTTCGCTTAAAACTTGCATGTTCTTAGGGCATAGAATAAATGGATTGCCACGTAGTAATGGTTGCAACCATCATCATGATTTTCATGTTCTTATCTCTAAATTATTGCCTCTTGTCTTTATGGTTGTCTATTCTCTTTAACTTTTATATTTCTTTCATTTTCTTGTATTTTATGTAATGCTGCCATTTCAGCTTAAAGTTTTTGTAACTGATATGCATCCATAATGGTGCATACATCTCTCCTGCCTATATATATGTTGTTCATGGCTATTTCTAGTCTGGTGGGATTATATCTTCAAGGATTTACGTATTAAATATTTTTTTAGGTGTGTAGCTTTGACACCCCACAATTTACTAGTTCAACAGTTTCTTTCGGTTTGTCCACTTTTCTCTTTTTATTGTTACTTTTACTGTACAAATCACGAAAAAGAATTGCGAACTTGATAATTTGTTGAAATTTATTTCAACAGAAATATCCATTTCACTAGTCTGACTAGTGTCAAACTGGTGTGTTTTTTAATATTAACATTTTCACGTACTCACATAATTAAACATTCCTTTCATTTCTTAGGTATATCTATACTTCTTTTTTTTTCGATTTCTTAGATTATCCACTACTGTCTCTTGTAATACTGTCATTTGAGTTCAATATTTTTGTGGTGTTAACAAAATATTTACTTTGTGCTGAATTTAATCGAAAATTGGATTTAAAAATTCTTCAATCCCTTCAAGATAGAGGGTTGAAATGTGAATGTTCCAGTTCTTTTGGCTATAATTTAGTGCTCAGATGCAAACACTTAAAACTCTTAAAATTCTCTAAAACTGTAACAAAATCGGATTAAATAAGTTGTAAGAAACTTATACAATTGTGTGGAAATTATTTTTCATTGTATTGGGTATAACTTAAAAATCGAAGATTGGATTAAAACAATATTTTATTTATTTTACTCATGTATTCGTATATTTTGTTCAAATCGTGTGTGATCATCAAAAGAAGTGATTTTATTTACATTACCCTTAATTGCCGTTTATTATTTGAAATGATAAAAAAGAACATGCTAATTTAATAAAAATGGCTTTTATTAATTTCTTTTATTATTAATCGATGTATTTTATTCGTGCATAATGCAAAGGAACTAAGAACGATTACTTGTCACGGCCATCCACACTTCTGACACTTAATTATGCATTTACATCAATTTCATCATAAATTTGCTCTCCGGGTGCTATAAATTATGTACATGTTATGAGCAGTTACCTTACAGGATTTTTAATAACTTAATGATTTATACTAATGGAAAATGAAATACCACAATAGAAACTATTTCCGGATTGCGAAGAATGTTTGACTCCCAATAGCTGCACAATTGACGATAATTTGTTACGTGTAATTCAAAATTATGATTTATTATTGATGTTTTTTAACAAATAATTCTCTTGCACGGTTCTCATACTACCTTGAGAAATTATTCATCAACATTTTTATTTTTTAATATTAATTCCATAAGTTTGTAATATTGAGATTCGTAATAAATTAATTTCATATTATTTTACGTGAAATTATACACATCATTATAAAAATAAAATAAAACTTTATCATACGAAGTAATATTAAAATTAAATAAATTGCATCGTAAGTGATATAATTTATTTGATTAATAAATTAACAATTCAGTACTAATTTATTGCAATACATTAATTGGCCTATATCGATAGGAGATAATTATAATACTATACCGTTTTCAAGCTGGATAGTTTGAACAATATTTAAAAAAGCTCTAAACAATAAATCGCTACTGCTTATAAATTATTAATATTGTCGTCGATGGCGAATGATTATACTTTTAATTAACAAGTTTAATTATACATTAATGTTGAAAATTATATGTATATTTGGTTGCATAGTGCATATACAAAATTTATTTTTAAGAAAAATCGTAATATACAATCGTAAAGGTGTTATAAGGCATATTATATATACTCAACTTCAATTTACAATATTGTAAATTAAAATAGCAATATCGAAAATTAACAATATTGTAATTATTCTAAATATTTATCTTTATCTCGTATATTTTTTGCATTAATAGTCTAACCTAAAATTTGTTAAATTAAATGTTAAATACAATCGTATATTAAGACTTCTCATAAGTAACGCTAAATAAGAAGAAAGCAAATCAAGCAGATCAACTTGAATGAAATGGACTTGAAGATGTTAAAAAATATTTGAACTTTTTAATAGATTATGTGCAATAAATAACTAGAATCCTTACACAAAATTACCAATCCAGGAAGATATAATCAAAACTATTCAAAGAATTTAAAGACAAAATATTAAAAATAATATTCTGAATTTTTTTTTTCTGATATTGTTCAAAGGAAATTCCTAAATAAAACGATAAAACCTGGTTGTAACCTCATTATCTTATAGACTAATATGAATATGATGTATTTGATATATCTACATATAATTCTAATAATCTAAACACTTTAAATAAAATTTGTTCTTGATTATGAAACCCATCAAATAACTTAATACTTTCGCATTTCGTTTGTTCAATATACAAAAAGATTTTTGTGTGTAATGAAGAATACAAGTGCTAATATTAGCTAAAATATCAGGATTCATTTTGAATTTTGATTTCATAATATTAAATCTATTAAAATTTTATTCTAGTTTATCCTACTCTTATATACTTCTCATTTTCAATATTCTCTCGATTTTTCTTCATGTATGTAATTTTTCCATGTGCAACTTATTACTTGGTATACTTGTACACAATTTTCAATATTTTTTTGATTGATCCATTTTTCTTATTGTAATCTAAGCAATTTCTCCACTTCTAAGTTTACTTATCCACTCTCTTAATCTTTATATTTATTTTTGTTTTATGTTTTTACTTTCCCTATATAGTATATATAGGGGGAGTATTGTTTTCGTGATTTTTTTTTGAAAAATTTTTTTTGCGGAAATATCCGTTTTGGGGTCCCCTGAACCCAAAACACTAATTCCTGGAAAAAAAATTTGTGTGTCTGTGTGTGTGTCTGTCTGTCGGTGGGCGCTGTATCTCAAAACCGAATAATCTGTTTGACATGAAACTTCAAACTTAAGGTTTTATCGTTAAAAACTGGAACTGAAAAGCTTTTGGTAAACATTCATAAACCGGAAGTGGGTGTTTACTCGAACCATTTTTTTGTTTTTTATCGATAATTTTTTTAATATGAAAAATTTTACAAAACTTTACTAACAAAAGTTAAAGAGAATGAAAATCTGAATATACTTTTCATAAAATTTTTACCTTTTGAGAAAAAAAATAAAAATTGAAAATTTTGTTATATTTTTCTAAATATAAAAAAAATTTAAAAACGGTTCAAACAATAGTTAAAGGGGATTATAAACTGAACAAGTTCTATTTGATCATTTTTTTCATAAAATTCTTAACTTTCAAGAAAAATTATAAAAACTGAAAATTTTGATATTTTTTTGTCAATTGCTAATAAACTATTAGAGTTACATGAAACTTGTATTACAGATAATTGTAAAGAATTCAAAACTGAACAAATTACTAAGAATAGCCTTTTTGCATAAACCTCATAGTTTTCGAGTAAAATATATGGAAAGTACTATGATGGCCACATCACAATTTGAATAGTATTGTGCATGAAAATGCATGAAAATGAGGTTTTTTGTCGATATTTTTCTAAATATGAAAAATATTACAAAACTTTTCAAACAAGAGTTAGAGATAATGAGAAAATAAATGACTTTTATTAAAACATTTTTTTCATAAAATTCTTAACTTTCGAGAAAAACAAAATTGAAAATTTTGATATTTTTTGTCAATTGCTAATAAACAGTTAGAGTTACATGAAACTTGTATTACAGATAATTGTAAAGAATTCAAAACTGAACAAATTATTAAGAATAGCCTTTTTGCGTAAACCTCATAGTTTTCGAGAAAAATATAGGGAAAGTACTATGATGGCCACATCACCATTTTTTATTTTATTATTATGTGCCTCTTTGGGCATTCAGTTTTCTTTTAATTTAAGTATAGATTAAATTAACTTAGTAGTGTACTTTTGGTCTTAAATATGTGTTCCTCGCTAGTGGCACTGTATCGATGATTAGTTTGTCTAATGTACTTCTTATTGTAATCCTTACTTAGAGACTACAAAACAAATTAATTTGAAACAACTACTTCTCTGGCTAATACCTCGACAGACATTGAATAAATCAAAATTAATTTGCGTGTTACGAATAGTACAACTATCAAAGCAACACTAATTTGAATGAAATCATTTCTGTTGAATAAACTAATAAATGATAAAATTGTTCTGAATGAAGGCTTTTTGGAGTGTCTTTAATTTTCGCTTATTGTATTTTTTATCTGCTAACCTAATGGTTCTTATAACTATGTTTTTGTTACTACCTAGTCTGGGTTAGGTAGTGTGTGGTCCGAAAATTAAATTAAAAATTATGAATCTTGTCTATAAACGTTGTGGTTAAGAGTTTCTCTCTGGTTGTATTGTTATTAAAATATCCAAAAGTAGTATGACTTCAAATTCCAACTTCTAGATTGGAGGTTGGAGATTTATAGGTAGATATTTTTCAGATTTCAATTTAATATTTAATTATAATTTTTATGACATTACAATTTTTAATAAAGAAATCTATTTTTTCTGCAGTTCCCATTATTTTGTCAGAGTGAATGTTGGTGATATGGATCTTACCATGTGTCATAATGTGGTTGCTCTTTGTGTATTTTAAGCTTTTATTAATAGCATTTACCATTGAATGATGAACGTATTAATATCTTAGATCTTTGAAGATTAGAGATTCTTATTTTTGGTTAAGAATGTCTTGTATTTTATAAGCTTCTTTTTATCTGAATACCTCTAACTCTATAGGATCTAAGTTTTTTTAATCACTGTAGTTGCTTCTATATTAAAGGTAACTTCATCTGTTTGAACGTGCTTAGGTGCCGGGTCATAATTAAAATCTTTTTCCAGTGCCTTTTCTGATGTTGTGACTATTTCTTCTTTAAAATATAAACTAGGTTATTCTTTGTTACCATGTTTTATTTTTTACGTTGTGTATTAGTCATTTCAATTTTTTACTTTCCCTATATACGAAGTATATATAGGGGAAGTATTGTGATCGTGATTTTTTTTTTGAAATTTTTTTTTTGCGGAAATATCCGTTTTGAGGTCCCCTGAGTCCATTAAACTAATTTCTGGAAAAAAAAAATTTGTGTCTGGGTGTGTGTCTGTCTGTCTGTCTGTCTGTCTGTCTGTCTGTCCGTGGGTGCTGTATCTCAAAAATGACTGATCCGATTGAGATGAAACTTTAAACGTAAGGTTTTATCGTTAAAAACTGGAACTGAAAAGCTTCTGGTAAACATTCATAAACCGGAAGTGGGTGTTTACTAGAGGCGTTTTTTGTTTTTTTTCGATATTTTTTTTTATATGAAAAATATTACAAAACTTTTCAAAGAAAAGTTGAAGAGAATAAGAAACTGAACAAATTTTGTTAAAATATATTTTTCATAAAATTCTTAACTTTCGAGAAAAAAAATAAAAATTGAAATTTTTGACATTTTTTGCCAATTGCTAATAAACTATTGAAGCAACATGAAAGTTATATAGCAAATAATTGTAGAGAATTCAAAATTGAATAAATTCTCAAGAATAACCTTTTTGCATAAACCGCAAAATAGAGAAAGTTTTATGATGGCCACATCACCATTTTTAATTTACCTTCTAGTTTTGTGTTTCAAGTACGACATTTGTGATGGACTAGGAATTTCAGTTTGATCCATAACGCCCAATGTATGTTGTTACCTAGATATTTATAATGATTTATCAGATTCTATTTAATTATATCTAAGTTATAAGTACAGTTGCGTTGCGTGAGTAATTGATAATAATATCATACCTTATATGGACAAAGAAATGTTACTTTCCAAAATAACCATTTTTTTTAAATTTATCGTAGTGTAGATATGTCTTTGAATCTCCTTGTAGAGGTTGCTGATGTTAAATTTAATGTTTTCATGGATATAACCTGTTGTGAGTGGTTTACAAGATTTTTCTCATGTTCGATATGCTGCAGCCAAAATGTTTGTATTGTTTTTTTTTGTAACGAAGCTAAAAAAGAATAAATAATATTTCGATATTTATAAATTTTTATAGTTTCGAACTGGTATAAGTGTACGTATGTTTATTTAAAGACTAGTTTGAATTTTACTACTACATGCGAGTTAACCTACCTGATGAGACCTATAGAAATCCATAGATTTCGGCATTTTCTAAATTCCAAAGCTCGCGCTAATCTATTGGTAGGCAACTAATCCTCCTAGGAGATTATTTAAGCAAGTATAATCATTTCACTAAATAAAATTAAGCGAATTCTTTTAAATTTCTATTGCTTTATTATTTATTACCTTTTTGTTGAAGTTATTTACAGCAGCTCTCCCATTATCGGTATTTGAGATGCTTTAAAAGAGACAATGCATAATAATTAATCATCTAAATAGAAAGAGAAAGAAAGATATTTGTAGAAAAATATGTTAACGTGTTAAGATCAACAGAACTAATAGTAAGGGGAGGAAGATATTTCAAAGACTTCATATATAGGACGATAAATACTTAAAAAAATAATAAATAAGAACTAAATATGCAAAAAATAGAAGAATGAGTGAATTTACATATTAATAAAACTAAACGTAAAAAACCAATAGACAATTTAAAAAAAACTGTCCTATTTAATAATATGGGCAATTCAAACCTTCTTTACGAATAACTTAAAACAGATCTTAAAAATGCAACAGTAAGAACTAAAGTTAGAAAGTGATGTATCAATATTAGAGCTAGAAATGTGGCAGAGATAACGTTAGGATATACAGTTACATAGAAAATAATGGAATTTTTTCAAGAAGTAGAAGTTCATAGAGATAATAATGATGTGACATATTCTATACGCTGATGGTGGCGCATTCGGTTATGGCTGGGAACTGTCGTGCAGCAACATTGGTTCGGGTCAGTAGTTGGATGGGTGACCGGCACCATATTGGTGCTTTAGAGTGACGGGGGCGATTCTTTAAAGTAACAAGCTCATTTATACACACACAAATACACAAATGACACATGGTGGAAGAACTACGTGGTCGATAGCCAAACACTACTACTACTACTATGACATATTCTTAAAAATATACTTGAGAATAAAATATATGTGCGAAGCAATATATGAAAAGCATGAGAAGTATGATTAAAAGATAGCTAACAATAAGCAAATTTAATTAAAAACTAAAATATATGAACTTGTAAATAGAAAAAAGAGCAATTAGATATAGAAGATAAAAAAGGATAGAAACGAAATAAACTATATTTTATTTTCTAAAAATTAATGCTTACATAAATATATTATTACAAAAATACGGTTTGAAATTTGACGTTTGAAAGTCATTATTAATTGAAAAGAACGACAAGTTTGGACAACTACAAGTGGCGTAGTTATTGATTGACTACAGTAAAAACTAAATAGAAATTATTTTAAAAAATGTATGGCAAAAATAGGAAACAGATAAAAATATGTAAGAGCTAAAAGATAATGGAAATTTAAAAGAGACCAGTTACATCAATCTAATGAAAAGAAATAATAAAGATCATAAACCTATAAATTAATAATGGAAATATTAAATGGTGCAAACGTAAAAGAAATATGAAAAACTAATATTAGCGAATAATAATAATTGTAAGTGGGCAGAAAGACCGATGGTCGATAGCCCAAACGGACAGACTAACCATTATTGTTAATCATTTGTATATATTTTTGAAAATTGTAAGTGTTCGAATAAAGATATTATTCTCTCTCTCTAATAATTGTAATGCTACTGTCCTTAGTGGATATGGATATTTCGATTGTAAACAGGCTTTTATTGATTTGCGTATATTAACAGTGCCATGCTTATTTATTCATGAATGTTTAATATACATCAAAAACCATCCTAATTTATATAACGTACATCCTGGTAATAGCTCTCACTCAACTAGACAAAACGACCATATATACCAAAATCGTATAAGATTATCAAAGTCACAAACCGGGCTAAAATACTTAGCAATTAAATTTTATAATATACTACCGCAACCATTTAAAGATCATACGTCAAAAAAATTCAATGTAACACTTAAGGAGTTTTTGATTAAAAATGCATTTTTACAGTGGGGACGAATATATTAATTTTAATTTTAGATGAATGTATATTTATCAGATTTGTAATTTAAATTTTTTAGTATGTTTATAATATTAGGTTTTATTTTATCTGTCTTGTATTGTAGTTTTATAGTAATTTTGACAATTCATATAATTTTAGCTTACATTTTAATATTACTTATATATTGTCTTATTAATTAATTTTGTACAAATTTTAATTTTAATTTTGATTTTAACTAACAATTGTAACTGTACGTCACGGCGCCATTGTTGTTTTTATTAATAAAATAAAAAATATAAATTGGCGAAGTATTTTTAATCGCAAAAGTCAAAATTATGATGGTAAGTCCATAAAACATAGATGAAACTGAAATACAACAAATGAAAAGGCTTCGGATTTTTAGATTTTGGAGCAACTATACAAAAAAACCAAAAGTTACTTTACAGGCAAACAAATAACCTTAGTTCAAATTAATGATAAAAAATTAATAGGTAAGAAAAGATCTAAAGAACAGTACTAATAAGAAGAACATATAAGATGATGAAGAGAAAGTAAAAAATTAAAAAGATGACATATCAACAACTTATATACATGAGTGGAAGAAGCCTATTACAAAGAATTATAATAAAATAATGTCAAAATGGAATTAATTAATTAATATATTAACTACAAGAGAAGTAATTTATTTTTAACAAATATTAACTTTCAGAATAATATTAAATTTCAGATAATCAAAATTTCTAAAAACAATATATATCTGTATTTCTATTATAGTTATATAAACCATCAGCTATTATACATAATAACACAAAATAATATTTATATGCTGTGAATATAAGATTCAAATTAATTAAAATTGGCTTTTATCTAATTAAAAATAACTACAAATCTTCGTATTTATAATTAAAATTGTGACAGATGCTCAGGCTAAAAAACATTTTAATTTGAACCGTATATTTTGGGATAAAATTAAACCATATGGCGTCTCATTCATAAAATAACATCATCTTTCAAAATTCATGAATTAGCGCCCTAAGGAAAAAAAAAAACTTCAATTATTTTTCGGTAATCAATCTATATTGTGGTGAACCATGCGGATCCATTAGGAGCAATAAAATAAATAAGCTCAGAGCACCATATAATTATATAATAAAGGTGTCGGTGGTAGTTACGTGCGGTGTGCATATTGTTCCCACGGAATCATGTGGAGCTTAAAAGCCCATTCTGTATAACAATGTCAAAATTTTGACGCTTCCACACCCGGCTAGAGTGTCTCGATATCCATTAGCGGATCTTTCGAGCTCTTTCTTCTCGTTTCATTCTCTTCGGAGCAGAGAGTTAATCATTCCCGCAATTTCACCTCGGTAATTGCTTGTGAATGCATTGCTTTCTGCACTTGGTCCGAACCTTAGTTCTGCATGGGTGACCGTGGAAACATTATTCCGCAACCACAAATGAATAGATATTATTACACAGTTACTACATAAAATTATGCCATAAAGAAGATTCAAAAGTTTTTTTGTTATGAAATAATTGACGATAATCTTAAATTTTCAGTGTAAAGCAGAATTAGAGCATTACATAAGAAAGAATATTTTATTACTTATAATTGAGTAGTACGTATTTTGGACATAAGTAGGGCACCTAATATTCAAATTGGGTTAATTTCAAAGATAATACCGAAATATCAAAAATTTTAAAAATACGTTTTATAATTTATTTAAAAAGCAATTAGAAGCATAATAAATTTAAAAAAGCCGATATTGGGTGCCGAACTTAAGAGTAACGTCTCCGATCTTCTAAAGTAACAACAAGCTTATTTGTAAACATAAATACAAAACACGGCGAAGGACCACGTGATCGATAGCCAAACACTATTATTACTAGTATTAAAAATAAAACATAATATGTTTATAGCTATTAATTGATAATAAAAGATATACTTTATTTACTTTTTATCTGAAATAGATATTTAGTGTTTTTGTTTTCTTTTGTACCTGGCGATCAGCAATTCGCAAGTGGTTTTTCGGTTTTCCTGCTGTCTTTTTTTCAGTTCATGTGGAACCCATTTTCCCATCTTTTGGATCTTGCCCATGGCTTTCAAACGTATGGAGACGGCTTCATGTGTCACATTTAATTGATCCGCGAGTTGTTGCGTTTGAGCGTCAACCTCATCCAACAATGCTTGCAATTCGCTGTCTTCAAAAATTTTCGGTGGTCTTCCACGTTCTTCGTTTCTCACATCAAAATCACCATTTTTGAATTTTTTAAACCACTTTAAACAGTGTGATTTACCAAGAGCATGCTCATCGTAGCAGTTTTCTTCAATTGGTAACAGAAAATCAATGAGGTCCGCAAATCGTAGTTTCCAGGCACAAAATTAGACATGTTCAACGCTACAAACTATGCTGTTATATAAAACTTGTATTTTTGTGAGTTGAAAATCTTTGTCAGAGATGTCAACAAGGAAATGGCGCCAATGACGCTGGTTGACGGTAACTACATTGTCAACTAGGGAGATCTACGGGCGAATTACGGTTTCATATTTTTAGACCTGGTATATCAGAAAGAGAGCAAACCCCTCTAGATTTCTGGAACAAATTTTACGCTGTAATTTTGCAATCAATTACTAAAGTAATTTATTTTATAACATTTTGTAAATAATGCCGTCATACCATACCATACAAACGTTTTAGAAATATCGATATTAAATGCAGTCGTTTAGCGTTTAACCGAAAACTTTTTGAGGCGAGTTGAATCACTTTTAAAATCAGAGTGAAGAGACTGTCCTGATAGTTCCTACCTTTATACGATAAATGTATATCCTTAGGAAATAAAGATTATTGATGCTGGCCATTGCGGCTAGCAATTAAGCTGATGGAAAGCTTTTCAAATGTGTAACAAAATTTAGAAAGCTAACAAGAGAGAGTAAGCTTTCTAAATTTTGTGAGCAAGGTTTTTTTACCATCGCGGTAAAAGTAAGGCATTACGTATTTTAAGCTGCTTATTGTTCTCATTTAGTTCTTGGAAAGAAGTCGAATATCAAATCTATCCCCAAATATAATTAGGAAGGTACATCTTAATGAAAGACTAAACTAGAGTCGATATTTTCACTAAGGTTGAAAGTATACCTAAGTGTGCCTCAGTCTAATCGATCTAATATTTGTAAATTATGAAATTTGAAATTTTATACAAAGTTTAATTGAAAAGTTCTAGAAAATTAACTCTTAAAAGTTGACAAAAAACGGATAGACTGGCAAGGAAACCGAGATACTGCAATAATTTTTTATCGTCAAGAAAGATCAAAATAATTATATTGCACCAAATAGTTTGTCAAAGATACTATTCCAGCTGAAGGTACTATAGGTAGATGGAAATACAGGATTTTTGCCTTAATGATGCTGTTCTCTATGGTTAGCTGTTGATTAACATCATGTTAATTTACATCAATGTTCATAAAAGCGCACCTACGCTTCCGAGTGAAGTTTTTATCGTTGATACCTGGAATTGTCTAATAAACTTATTTTATCTACGATCGTACAGAAAGTAGACGCTTTTTGCATCATTTTTCATTGTAAAAGTGGCTTTTTAAAGCACTAGTGCATTTTTCTCGTTTTTATTGCACGGTAATGTCAAACTGTTTTTATTGCACAGAAATGTCAAATTTGACAGATGAATATATTATAGCACAAATTTTCGACGAAAAACTTATTTTTTTTATTAATTGATACAAATAACTAATAAACTATAAATAAAATATATAATATAAACCAAATGGCAGATTTAAGAACTCTGAAGACTTCATTTAATGCCAGTCGAAGCGATTACAATAAAGCGACTATTTTTTCCATAAATAATAATGGCGGCCGACATTTGTGCAACTTGTTTACTGGTTGCTAAGTGACGGTTTTATTAGTGCACTGCAGGTAAAATGTGTTCTCATTAATTGAATTATTGAAATGACATTAAAATATTACTCATAAGAATATATTCTTTGAAATCCTTTACGATCGAAGATAAAATTTTGTAAGACACACATGTAAAAAGTTTCTTTATTGCACTCCTGGCTTTAAAAAACTCGCTCGTTCCTCGCTCGTATTTTTAAACGCCAGTTCGTGCAATAAAGCATCACTTTTTACACTTGTACCTTAATAGTTATTTAAACAGCCATTAAGATTTTATAATAAATAGTACGACTAGCAACTAGAGTCAACGAAATCTCTAATTATTGTGGTTTGAACATCCGAATTTGGGTGCTACGGATTAAATCAAAACAATGTTTCCAGATATTATTGCTCAACAAAATTAGTTTCGGACTTTAAGAGCTAAGTAGTTTAGAGTATTCTGCATTTTTGCTCCGGAAAAAATGGCTTGCTGATAATTAACCCAAATTATGAGCTACCAATATATTGAAGAGAGCTTGTGGACAGCTGCTTAAGATCTGCTTTCGATCTAATTATCAGCGGAGGCATAATGAGATTCTATCCATTTTATCTCTTTCTCAACTATGTAGTTTTATCACTCTAGAAACCGGAAAATATAGATACACCGTTAAGGCGACATCCATCTTGATTGAGTAGATATACCATCAACAATTATAGGTGTCAACACCGACAGTTGCAAGAATAATTATATAAAACATTAAGTTTTATCAACGGTTTAGAAAATCGGAATTCCCAAATAGGCCTTACAAATATCTAGTGGGAAAGTGATAAAACTCCAGAATAACATTTCATTCCCCTATCTTCAACTAGTCATCTCAATGGTATATCTACCTTAAATAATCATTCTATAAAACGCAGAAATGTCACTACTTTAAATAACAAATATTACTGAATACTTTTGACCCTTAAAATAATAAAAGTCTTCGAAATATAAACCTAAATGTGCCATAAATAGATACAATATTTCCTCCGTGGCTATAAAAGCATCATCAGCTAATTAGTAGTGGAAGAACATGAGAAACTGTGAACTCCGCCTTCAATCTATGCTCTAAATTCCAAAGTGATTATCTATCTCTATTGTATTTTTCTGTTATATGTTTGTTCAAAAGATCTTGTAAAGTAAATGTAATTTTGAAGAAGCGCAATTTGATAATAATAATCTAGTTGATATTATTATCCAAGAAAATATTTATCATCAATGTATAATTGTTTTAATGATTAGGGATACATTCATAATGAGTGGATAAACCATCATTATTTTTGATTATGAACAAAAATTGAATTACGATGCATTAGAATCCTCTATACAGTTTTCCTGAAATGTTAATCACACTGAAGGAACGATAGCTCTATGAGAAAGGAGATTTTTTTTTAAAACGTTAGAATTCATCCCAAATTAATTTTATCAATTTCAATAAGATCGCATCTACCCTTACTTAGCAAAACTCTTTTATCTCTTTGAAAGTAACTGGATGCCAGATCTATATTTGATTGTTTAGAGAGGGTATGTTTGGACAGAAGAAACGACTTCAGAATTCGATGGATTTATAGAAGTTGAGGATAAATTGACACTCTAAAGAATCAAACATTCAGCTTCACCGATATTATAATATACAAAATTTATCGCATATTGAATAGCCTAGTTACCATGTGTTTGTCGTTTGTATCCAAAAGAAATTCCAACCAAGGTTTGGGTATTATTAATCGAGTAAAAAAGGCATTTCCACTGACTATTGCGTAACTTACGTAAATGGTTCTTACGTTATGAGCTAAGTTATTCTGTACAGAAGAACGTGTTTCAAATGTTCTGTCACCTTAAATCATTATTCTATAAGACTCATTATTTCATTATTTATTTCATTTAGTCGAATAGTCGATATATTACTGTTTACGAAAATATTTACGCAATCATTAAATTATAAATCTTTTGACAATTAAAGATACATTCAGTTCAGTTCTAGTTCAGCTCTAGTGTTTGAAGGGTATGATGGAGGACACCTATCCATCTTACATATTAAGTGTTGCTTAAAGCAGTTTAATTTTAACCCAGTGTTTAAAACTATTAAATAAAATCTCCTTTCTTCACAAATTTTCTTTAGAACGTAATTAGTTTAGCATTGACCGAAATGTACATTTCGGACACACACGAAAAGCTTGAGTTCACTTCTTGTGTTCTTCTACTCCCGCTCATTTTAGAGCAAACTTGTGATGGTCACCTTAAGTTCCTTTATTGTTTTTTTCATTCTTGGCTACTAAGGAAACATTTTTTCTCAACACTTTTAGTATTACTTATTGACTTTTGTTATAAATATGTACTTATAATTTTCACATAAGAGATTCGGGGAGGGGGGGGGGGGGGAATTCCACTCCAGCCCAATGCTGCATTTTAAAATCTGCAGTTAATCACACTTGCAGACTACTAATTGCCATTAAGACTCCGTTATTTTCACTCTGATGTCATACATTTTTTTGGTTTTTAATTCCGGCACTGGTATTGAAGTTTTGATGCTGGATAATAGTCCAGGAATGAAACGACATCTTTGCTTAAAGCAAAATAATTTCCGCTTTATTGACAAATTTTATATTTATTAAGATTAAGATTAAGGCGTCCCAATGGTTTCCCCAACATCGACGTAATTTTTATTTTTAATAAAAACTGATTTGAAGACGAATATTTTTCACTAATGTAGATACGTGGATAGCGTGATTTGCATATGGGGTGGCTTGAATCGATAACATCGATAAAAATATACAGTTCACAATTGAGAAAGATCAACATCTCATGATAACTACCAACAACAATAAACTACAATACGCTATCTGTAGGAAACAGACAACTATACTCAAGTAGTAAGTAGAAACATCTACTTTATAGCCCAAGCCAAGAAAAGCGGCTAAGATTCCATAAGATAAAAACAATACTAGCCAACAGAACAAATTTAGGCGACAAAATAATTAATAACCAAATTAACTGCCTTGTTTGTTTGTCAATAAAGTATTCCACGAGGTATTATAATTTACCAAAACAAGTCGTAAATTGGCGCAAACGTCGTAGTTTATCTAACCGGATGAGTAAAAAGTGACTGAATTTGTAGTAAACTATGAAAAAACAGTCGTGAAAACTCGTGTGATCTTTATAAACATACGAGTACGCATTCAATTCGCAAGAATAGTCGTTGTGATCATCTCAATAGTGACCTACCGCGTCAAGTAAGTGTAAGTGTGAATATATAAGTGAGATACTAACAGCTATGGTCCTAGTGGAGAAAAAATCAATTTCTTTCTGCTGCCACTAATTTCAAAGAAGCTTTAACATCCGTGAATGAAATTACAATTCCAGATGAAATCAAGAACGTCAGAGCCTAGTTGGATGCTTTCACACTCTCGCACAATGAATTTCGTAAAAATAGTAAACTGGCTATTCGATCGAGAAATCGATATCTCCAACGAACAAATTGAGATTAAAACAACCTATTATAAACTTGTTGGGATAGCAAAATCAATTCTGAAGAAAGGGTTATCGTTAGCATATCCAGTGTCGAGGCCTCTAAAGAACCCTGAATACGACAAGTGAGACTTCAACTCATAGAAATTGCGACCCTCACAAGAAATATGAAGAATAGTCGGGACTCTATGATTCATTTACATTACTGATTCATAATAATTAGTCGCTAAATAACATTCTATAATTTCACTATCTGAAATCGACATTAAAGGATGAAGCAGCGTAAATTGTGAAAATCTTGAAGCTCTTGAATGCGGGATACATACATGGCAACGAATTCAAGAGCGCTATCAGAATAAACGTTTTATCGTAAAACAGCACTTGGTGATTTTGTAACGTCTAAACAACTGGAAGCCACAAAAAACCATCAAAATGTGCTACAAGGTCAATTAAACCTTAGAAAATTATCGTCATGAAAAATAAAGAAAAGAAGTGTGTTATGAGTGAACGACCACACATGATATACCGATGTCCTGAATTTCACGAACTTAATATAGCCGAGAAACTAAACAAAGCGAAACAGAGTAAGTTATGCTTCAATTGTTCAAGTAAAAACCATATGACTAATGATCGTAAGGCAGGAAGCTGCCGTGAATGTAAAAGGAGGCACTATTCGCTTATCTCCACGTGAAAATAAGGCTTCGACTGCAACAAACAACTTTACGCCTGTTGTTAGTACAACATATATTCTCGATTGGTTGATTGAAGATCAAAATAGAAAAGTACAATATGTGCGTGCATTATTAAACTTCGGTAGCTAAGTGAACTTTAAACAAAGATATATGATAAACGTTTAGGAGTTAAACAAGAGCCTACGTATGCTTCAAGTTATAAGAGGTAAGAGGACAAAATTGAAAGAGCAGTGCGTGTTATGATTGAGTCGCGAATCTCATATCATCTTTTCACGCACTCGTGATTACGCACTTTAGTTGCAAATTAAAAGAAATTTGAAGATTCCTCAAGGAGCGCAATTAGCAGATTGAAAATTCATCTATTTCAGGACATTAATTTGCTTTTCGGGGCAAGAATCTTCTATGATGTTTTAAGTGAAGAGAACTATAAAGTAGGTTACTAATCCTATGCAATACAAAATTAGGATGAATTCTGTCAGTGAATCATGCGAGGACGTAATCGTAGCACATTTGGGATTATATGAAGTGATTTCTCTTTTCTGGAAAATGGAAAATTATAACGAATCACGTGGCTCGTCAATTGACAGGCAGTGCGAGCATCATTTTGAATCAGCGGTTACTCACGACGAGACAGGTCAATTTTAAGTAGCAATACCATTCAAGAACAACCCAAGCCGATTAGGAAATTGCAGTGAACGCACGGCTTAAGATTTTTGCCCGCAGACTTTAATTAAATGTGGATTTCGATAATCCAAAGGCACGTTAAAAGGGTATATAGCCGTGATTGTTTGTTTCACCACGAAGGCAGATCATATTGAACTCGTGACAAATTTAACAACATATTATATATGTAAGAAATATATAGTGACCATGCAACAAACTTTACTGGTGCCCGAAACCAATTACACAAATTGTTTAAAGTCATGAAGTGATTCAAGCAAACTTATTGAACAGACAGGTGAACTGGAATTTTATCCCATCACAAGCACCACATTTTAGCTTCTTGGAAGCCGCAGTGAAACATATCAAGTAACTCTAGCTGGACTAGTAGCTGGACGTGAACTCTTGACATTCGAAAGGAGTTCCATACCCTGCTAACGGAAATCAAAGTGGTCCTCAATTCGCGACCATTATATCTTTTGTCAAAAGATCCCAATGAAAAATCATTTGTCCCTGATACCTGCACATTTTCTGATTAGAGAAGCGCTGAAATCGCCTATGGACCACAATTATTAATACATTAAGTTACCTAAGCTTACCAAATGGCAACTGTATCAGAATATTAGGCAACATATATTGAAAAGATGGTCTCGAAAGTACCTGTCCGAGCTTAATGAGCACGAGAAATGGAAACTACAAAGACCCATCATCAAGAAAGATCATTTGGTCATCATCAAGGAGGATAACCTTCCCCCATTGGGTAGAGTAGAGGACATTCATCCAGACAAGTGCGCCCTTTTAAAAAATTGTGCCCACTTCTGCGTAAAAATTCATTAAATGAGAATCATTGAATGGAGTACGGTATGGTCGGTATAACTGCCTCGATTGTTTATCAATAAAATTGAATTATATTCAATGAGGTAATATAATTTACCAAAACATATCGCTAACAAAAAAATAAACCAAAGATCGGTTAAAACGTAGATTCTATATACTCCTACCCTTTTTTAAATACCTCCATTGTGATGGCAAATGCGTAAGTCTAATGAGACGAAATTTGAATTAAGGTTACACAAAAAATCAATAATTAGTGTAACAACAAGTAGAGGATTAGCGGATCATTCCATATACTCGAAATACCACATAGGGGAGATCAAGCCGATCAATTTTTGTCGTAGGCTAAATCTAGTAGGAATTAGAGAATAACCTATTAAATAACTAGCAAGAGATCAGCAATTATATCAATAGTGTTGTTATTTTGATGAAGCATCTTGCCTTGTTTATATACAGAGTTATTCCCTAGACTATTCTAAGAATACTTTGTCCTTTGGTATATGTAAAGTTTGTTAATCTACAAAATCTGTTGAAAATTTGCCAATGGAATAGTGTAAACGAATGACCTTAGATAATTCCATAGGAAATAATCGAGAGGGTTGGAATTGAGTAGGTTGTGAGTGAAGGCCTACGCATTCTAGAAACTGAGGTAGAGATTGTTCTAAAATGCTGTGATACACCTCGCCAGTAAGTCTTCCTGATAGAAATGCCAGTCCAATTAGCGAAGAAGTGATTTTGAAAAAGATTTTATGTGGATTTTTTTCAGCCCACACGTGGTAATTATGACAATTTCTTATTGATTGAATCAGATTCCGTAGTTGAGGAATTTGATTCAATGTATGCAAAAGCAATTGACAGAAAGCAATTAAGAAGAAAGAAGTGCCCGAACACGACGTATTTAGTATGGATACAACAAATTGTCTCTAAAAAATTTTCAGTCCCATTATTTAAATTCAAAATATTTGCAATTTTCCGAGTAATAGTACCTGAATCTTCCTCTATCGTGTCCAGCACATAATATTCCACTTGTATAGTTCTTACTGCTAACGACCTTCCTGGTCCTACATATCGTTTTAATGTGCCTGTTTCGTGAAGACGTTGATGAATACTTTGAAAAGTTTTTCTGTCAGAAACATTACGGCCAGGAAATCGTTCAATGTGCAGCCGCCTAGCTTGTAATAAATTGCTATCAGCAAATCCATAAAAGAAATGCATGTCATTCATCTCGGTGTTCGTATAGCAATTCATGATATAGGACTTTACTAACAAAAGTTTAACTATTAAATAATAGAAAATAAAAGCCAAACAGCTAAATGTCACTCAGACTCAAGAAATTCGACAGATACCAAATGAAACCAACGTTTAAACTGTATTTTTATTCGATGTCTGCACTGGCCGGATAAAAGCCGTTCTTAGTAATTAGAATGTTGTTAAAAGATAACAATACAATTTTTAATTTTTTTGTACTCTTTAAACCGAGTCGAGTACGAGATATTTTTATTTCGGCTACATTAATCATTTTAAAAATATCCAAAAGGGTGTTTACCATTTATCTTTCAAAAATCATCAAAGGACAAGATATTGCCCAGGGATCAACCTTTCGAATGTGTGTCGTAATAAATGTTTAACACCCTGGGTATATTGTGTAAAATTTCCAATATTTAAACTTTTAAACTTAATTTTGAATTAATGTTTGAAAATGTTTGTATTAGATTGGAACACAGTATATTTACAGTATTATTCTTTATTATTATTTATACAATGAGAACTAAGAAATTATATATTAAAAAATAGATTGAACCTTATGTTGTTCCAGGGGCGGTTTCCTTAGAATTACTCGTTCGCTTATTTTTTACACTTAAAAATTTTAGAAATACGGCGAAACACGAAAACTTACGCTAATAACTGCATCTTTATTCAATAAGAGGAAAAATACTGCCACATCGTTTAAACAATGTATAATGATGCAGTTAATATTTTAAGTGTGATACCCCTATAGCTGTCACATATTTGTGTGTCTCCCTTTTTGTTCGCTTGTTCCATTCCTCGGGTATCTTATGATTCTTACTATTTCCAAGAATTATTCCTTCCCCTTTCACCCATATATTTCATCATGTCGGCTATGATGTCATCTATACCTGGAGATTTTCCTAGTTTTATTTTCTTGATTGCTGCCTCCAGTTATTCGATTGTTATATCGTTGTTTCCTCCATTTGTTTCCCTTCTTCATCTCCATTATGGTATGTTTCGGTTATTTCGTTAAAGTATTCTTTCCATCTTTCTAATATCTTCGTTTTTTCTGTTATTCCGTTTTTGTCTTTTATACTTGGTTGGCTTAGTGTTCTTTTATTTCTCATTTGTTTAATTGTGCTGTAAAATATATTTTGGATTTCTGTGAACGTTTCTTTCAGTTTCTTACCGAACTGCTCCCAGGATTGCATTTTTGCTATCTTGATTTTGTGTTCCACTATATTATTTGATATTCTATATCTTCTGTAATCTTTGTTTTTACAAATTGTTTTACCTCTTCTAACCACGACCTGCTTTTCTTCCTCTGTTTGTTTGATATAGTGATTGTCTCACAGCTCTCTTAGACTGCTTCACATATGATTGCTTTCAACTTTTTCTATTTGCTTTCTGCTCCCTCTATGTTGTTGGTCTGTTTCTCTATTTTTGATTGGTATTCATCCCTAGTTCCTTTATTTTCAAATGTCGGTTTTTGTGTTATTGTTTATTATTGTTTTCGACTACGTACTCTTTAAGTTTTCTGCTTTTGTATTATTTTTATTTTTACCAAGTTGTGGATTAAGAAGTAGTCTATTATTTCTCTTTTCTTGGCCTGTCTTCTCTAGTGTATTTGTGTATGTCTTTGTGTTTGAATTTTGTGTTTGTCACAATGAGGTTGTTTGCTATACATAATTCTATAATTCTTTTCCATTTTCGTTTCTGTTTTCATCTCCATACTTTCCCCTGTATATTTTTTGCCTTAATAAAATCCTTACGTTGTAGAAAATTAACTAATAATTAGAAAAAGCACGAAAACATTTCGCAAATATGTCATACCATAGTCACTCACAAACTATTTAACGTACCTTCAATCATTTTTAGTTTATTTGACAGAAATAAATACGTTCAAACTAGTGTTGCTTTGATAGCCTTGCTATTTGTAACACGCAAATTACTTTTGTATCATTTAATGTCTGTCGAGATATTAGACTGAGAAGCAGTTGTTTCAATAAGTGATTTGTTTTATAGTCTTAGATTTACGAAACGTTTTTTCTAATATGTTTACCTTTGTTATCCTGCTCTACACTTCCTTTAAGATCTCCTATGACTATTGTGATTCCTTTGCTATCGTCTATTTATTTTTACAGTCTCTCGTAAAATTTATCTTTTTCTTCAGTTGTGTCATTTTCTTTTGGTGCACATGCCACAATTATATTCTATTTAGTTTCTTCCATTTTGATATCCACGCTCATTGTTCTGTCGTCCCCATATTTTTCTTATATTATGTTTTTCCCGTTTTTTTTTTCATTTCTTCTATTAATTCCTTTTCTTTTCCTTCAATACTTCTTACGTTCCATATTCCCATTTGTATTGTATTTAACATTTTTCTTGTGCCATTTTCTCGCTGTGATATCTGGTTTTTTGTTTGCTTTCCTATTAGTTGCTTTCTTATTCGTACTCCTCTCCGTTAATTGTTATATTTCTCTATTTTTTGTACGAATCTTTCTACATGTGGTAAGTCATTATTTGTTGTTTTGTTTGCCATGTCCAACTTCGACTCGTATTATTTGTTTTTTTCTATATAATGTAAAATTCTCGACTTCCTTCTGTTCTTGGTTTGCCACTGCTGCTAAGCCTATTATTATGATATTCATTTGCTGTTCTTTCTTTTCCACTTTGTTTCCAGGTTGTCAATTCTTTTTAGCATGTCTTGCTTTTCTAGGACCCAATTCTCTTCTTCATTACTAATTTCTTTCTTTAGTTTTCTGATCTTATCTTTTAGTTCTTCTGAGGTTTTTTGCCATTTCTTTCATCAAGTCTTTAAACATGCTCTTTAGTTCCTCCATTTCCACATCGTTCTTAGCTATATTTAGATTTGCCTTTTCCGTGAGTTTTTTCCTTGTTTTTATCTGCCTTTATTTTATTTTTGTATCCTGTTGTCGTTACAACGTTAAATCGCTGCTTCCGTTCTTCTATCTTTTTCTATTCTCCATTGCTCATTTCGAAACGTTGGAATCCATATTCAGGGCTGTCAATATCTCTTTCTCTTTTATACTCATTTGTTTCTTTCAATGTTCAATAGCAATTAAGTCTTAATTAGAATTTATTTTTAATTACATCAACTTAAATTCATTTCTTGTTCCAAATTACCATAGTATAGTCATTCACAAACTATTTTAACGTACATTCAATCATTTTTAGTTCATTTTACAGAAAGAAATATGATCAAACTAGTGTTGCTTTGATAGCCTTGCTATTTTGTAACACGTAAATTACTTTTGTATTATTCAATGTCTGTCGAAGTATTAGCTAGAGAAGTAGTTGTTTCAAAAGTGATTTGTTCTTGTAGTCTTAATAAGACTCATTTATTGTAGATTTTACGAAAATATTTTCGTGTTTTTCTATTTATTAGAATTTTGGAAATTACAATGGCGAAAGAAAAATAAACTAAAATAACAATTACCAAAAAATGCTTTAGATGCATACATAAAATTTGATCCCTACATACGATAACACTTTCAAATATTTAGTTTGCTGTTCGCGACAATTGTTTCCAAATTTACCAAAATGATTTAAAAAATAAATCTTTTTTTTAAATAAATTTAGTTACAAAAATCTGTTTTAAATTTTACAGAATATTTTTCTTGTCTTGACTCTAATTATGTATAAAAAAATCAACATCATCAGACAGTTAGCTTAACTGTCTAGATGGTTCGAACTAATGAATTGATGAAATAATTAAAACACTTTAACTTTGTTTTACCACAAAAAATATTTATTGCTGTGACTATAGTTTCGAACATTCACTGTTCATTATCAAACAAAAAGTACTTAAAACTAATTAACAGGTGTTATTTATATGCCTTCGAAAAGAGGAGAGTACATCAGGTCAGTCTGGTCATTAAGAAGGGAAAAACCGGGATTAATTTTGGCTTTATGAATTTCTAGCGCTTCCAGTAAATCCACTTTACGGATAAAGGCCGTACCTAACGGGGAATTGAGGATAATATTAGTTAAGTGTTCCATAAAGATTTCTGCTAATAGGGGACTAAGGGGTGAGCCCATTGCTAGGCCTTCTTTTTGTAAGTAAAATTTATTGTTAAAGGAAAAGTAATTGTGTGTTAGTATGGTTTCTAAAATATTTAAAAATTCTATTTTGACTGTGGGATTAACATTATTTTTATCAAGGTGTTGAATTATTAATTCTATACAATCTTTAGGTGGAATGTTAGCAAACATATTAGCTACGTCGAAGGATACTAGTTTAGAATAAGGGTCAAGTGTGTTATTATTGAGGTTAGTAATTAGTTCAGATTTAAAGATGGAAGCTAATTCAAAAGATAGAGTTTTGGCAGGTGTGTTGGAATAGGAAAAAACACATAAGGTGGTGGTATATATATGTAGATGATATATTGGCATGCTTCGTAGGTACTGATAGACAAATTTCTAATTTCCTTAATTTTCTTAACTCTCTGCATCCATCAATTAACTTTACTGTAGAAACAGAAACTAACAACACCATTAATTTTTTAGATCTATCCATCTCTAAACTTAATAATACTCTTACATTCGACATCTTTAGAAAACCTACCTTTACAGACACTATAATTCCTAATAATTCCCGACGTCCCTTTAAACATAAAATAGCTTCATTTAATTTCTTAATTAATAGAGCTCTCAAGTTACCTTTAAGCCCCGAATCATTTCTCAAAGATATAAGAATTATAAAATAAATGGCCGAAAACAATGGTTATTCGGCTACTTTAATTGATCAATTATTAAAAGAACATACATTTTAACAAGTTCAAATATATACAGGGTGTCCCATTTTAATCCGCCAGTAGCGATAATTCTGAAACTTTGCATTGAATCAAAAAGTGTTCCAAATGAAAAGTTAATGGTTCTGAGGGGGACATCTGATGCCTTAGACTTTGCCCCCCAGCCCCCCAAGGGAGGCGGGAACAGGGGGCAACTTTAAAATTTTAAATGGAAACCCCTATTTTTTTATTGCAGATTCTAATAGACGGTTAAAAAGTATGTAAGTTTTATCCGAAACATTTTTTTATTGGTCGACTTACTCACAACCTTACAAGGTTGTTTTTTTCTCAGCCTGCCCAAATACTATACCCCCCCCCCTACAAAGACGTAAAGTACTCAAAAATAGCGATTGAGTACTTCTTTTTCAAATTAAATAATGGTAAAATAATTTTAAAAAGAATGTCATTTTTTTTTCAAACAATGTTTGACCTGGCCCCCCTCATAGCTTCATTTTTTGAAAAAAAACGACATTCTTTTTTGAATTATTTTACCATTATTTAATTTGAAAAAGACTTTTACATTTGCAGCGCCATCTCTCGACCAATAAAAAAATGTTTCGGATAAAACTTACATACTTTTTAACCGTCTATTAGAATCTGCAATAAAAAATAGGGGTTTCCATTTAAAATTTTAAAGTTGCCCCCTGTTCCCGCCCCCCTTGGGGGGATGGGGGGGCAAAGTCTACGGCATCAGATGTCCCCCTCAGAACCATTAACTTTTCATTTGGAACACTTTTTGATTCAATGCAAAGTTTCAGAATTATCGCTACTGGCGGATTAAAATGGGACACCCTGTATATATATACACCACAAAATTCAGAAGACAATAAGCGGTTTCAATGTTTAACTTATTTTGGAATGATTAGCCTCAAGATCAAAAATATATTGGAAAAATGTAACGTTAAAGTAGCATTTAAATGTAATAATAAAATTTCAAACTTAATTTTAAACCCTAAAAATAAAATAGATATTATGAAAAAATCTGGCATTTATAGATTAACTTGCGAATCATGTAAAGGAATTTACATCGGTCAGTCTGGTCGTAATTTTGAAACACGACTTAAAGAACACGAACGAGCATTTCGATTAAAACATAACAACTCAACTTTTGCTAATCATTTAATAGAAATAATCATACTTTCGGCAAGGATGTACTTTCAGTAATCCACTTTACGGATAAAGGCCGTAAAATGGATTTACTGGAAGCGCTAGAAATTCATAAAGCCAAAATGAATCCCGGTTTTTCCCTTCTTAATGACCAGACTGACCTGATGTACTCTCCTCTTTTCGAAGGCATATAAATAACACCTGTTAATTAATTTTAAGTACTTTATGTTTGATAATGAACAGTGAATGTTCGAAACTATAGTCACAGCAATAAATATTTTTTTGTAGTAAAACAAAGTTAAGTGTTTTAATTATCTTATTAAAATGTACCACCAAGTTAACGCCGACAACATTCGAGAATGAATTGATGAAAGGTGATTGGATTTTTTGATGTTGATTGCTTTGTATTTATGGAATAAAGAAAATATTTTTTTAATTACCCCTCCTAAGCAAATTGGCTGGAAACGCCCTTGTGTTGTTCTAGGTTTTTAATCTAATATTCCTAACTACCATCTTGTATAATATAATATTAAGCCAATCTAAACGCAACACTCACAGCGGCCGTGTATATACTGTTGTAGAATCGTATATATTCTAAAGTAAAATATTGTTAAATTCAAATAATAATGTACATTATTATTATTAGTATTATTCACAATTAATATCCCGTTTATTGATAAATTATTGTAGCTAAATCTGTTGAAATTGACCCAATTAATCGCGTTTTATTTGATTTAATAGACTTATTATAGCATAACTACATAGTTTTTGAGTTTATATGAAGTGATTAATTACAATTATATTTTATTTTATATATTTATTATTTTATAGATAAAGGTGTGTAATTAATTGATATTAGTTTACTTATAGCAATGTTACTATTATTAATTAACTATAAGAATTTTTAATATTATACGCACATACAAATCTGTGCTCCCTGACTAAATTAAAAACGTATTCAACCAGTGGCTTAAGAATTAATCTACCATATTTAACAATCGTTCATCGCTCCTGTAATATATCACATTCACGCAGAAACACAATGAGCAAGTAAATATTTATCGATCGAAATCCGACATTTCCACAAGAAGCCAAGTAAAAATAAAACAATAGTTTGCTCAGAGCGCATGTTGTGTTTTTGATAAAAAGTAATCAATTGTACGGCGGCAATAAAGCGGCAATGTCAGCGCATCAGCTCCGCCACGGCGACATTAACATTTCTTTTCATTGAATCTAACTGCATGTAATTGTCTACTTAGTCACAACTGGTTCGGGAACACTCGACTGTACCGCACACAACGCGCTCGTACAAACAAAAATGACATAACGCGCTGCAGCGAAAGAATTCGACGGCTTCGGCACCGCCAACAGTTTTGCATTCACGTAAAATGTTTAGAACCAAGGATACACCGAAATGCGAATATCAACGGGAACCTTGAATCCGTAAACATAGCGAAACGGTGCGATGTGGCTATTTATAACCTATTTTCCGCAGAATATTCTGCAACAATATTGATGTACTACGTCCTTCCGGTTGAATTGAAAATGTCTCAATGGACGAAACGTGGAAGGTAAGTTTTCTTACGTTATATATATATTTGTATTTATTCGTTGTAATACGTATTAGAGTTTATGGTCGTTGGTCTTGAAGGTCGTCTAGTAATAAACAAAATATTTCCTTAAGCGTCACGCTAATTATCGATCGATGTTTATATATAAATATACGGTGGCAGTGACGTACATATAAGGGCTTCCACAGTGCACAGTCCAGGGTACAAAAACCTTAATTATTTAATGTAATTAATTTCGAATAATGAAACACACCGCACCGGTAGATACTTCTTATTATTGCAACACAGCAGCAGTGCGCAGTTGTGAATATTAAATATGTTGGACCGCTCTGAAGTTGGATCAGATGTTGATGTGAGTGGCGCTACTTATAAATTCATACTTTATTCGTTATAAAAAAATGTTTAATACAAGTTTATGGCGTTTCAAGCAGAACATCGTGTATGCGTATTTGATATTTATTTTGACCTTATTTAATATATTTTAAACACGAAACTGACTGACTGCAGGCGCTTAGTCGGCGCTTGTTGTGGTGCTACTACTGAATACTTTTCATATTCAAGCTGTTATGTATTATTGCAAGAGGACATATTTTATATTTGATATCGACAAATTAATTAGCAAAAAATCATTCTTACGTCTATTTTATCTTTCCGGTTATGTATTAAACCTGTTGTCTTTTTATTAAACTATTTTTTCTAAAATATTTAAGGAAACTATGATTTTCTCTACCATAAATTCTAATCTTTATAGAAAGTAATTTCTCAGCAAACTCAACTGCCAAAATGCGCCTATGACAAGATTTCACAAATTTTCATTATTGTCAGAATAATTAAAAATTAAGGTATATATATTTACTACATCGACGCCGTCTGGATATTAAATATAAAATGACGTATTACTATGATAACTGTTGAATTAAACACAGAGATATTTTGACCGTTGTGTATAATTAAGTTCATAAACACAGATACAAATAAATGATTCGGTATGACAATACACTTAAACTAATGTAAACTAAAAACAAGCTTTTGAACGAACTAATTTGACATGTTCATCTCCCATCGTACATTGCTACACAGTTGTACCAACTTATACACATGTAAAAACACCAAACAATATACACAAATGAATATTTTGCATTTCATATAAAGTTAACACTTCCTTCCAAAATATTAATGATGTGAGACTAATCCCAGTAGTGTTCTAATTTTCTCAAAACGGAATCTCTGTAATGGTTTCGTTAAAATGTCTACAACTTGATTTTCCCCGTCCACATGTTTTACATCAATTTCACCTTTGAAGTACTTCTCTCGGATGAAGTGGAATCTGATTTCAATATGCTTTGACTTTTTGTGGAACTCTGGGTTCTTAACAAGTTTGATCGCACTAGCATTGTCAACTTGGAGTGTCGGCATTAGCTGTAACTCCGTTATCTCAGAAAGAAGCCGTTTTAGCCAAATGACTTCCTTCACCCCTTCACTTGCGGCAATATATTCAGCCTCCATGGTTGAAAGAGCGACACTTCGCTGTTTTTGGCTCATCCAACTGATGGCTGCCTCAGCATATTTGCAGACAATACCGGTCCTCGAACGTCTCGTGGATATGTCGCCTGCATAGTCTGCGTCACTGTAGGCGACCAGGTCGCCTACATTATGGTTTGGTTGGTAGTGTAAACCATAATCCAATGTTCCCTTCAGGTAGCGTAAGATTCTCTTTACTGCTTGCAAACTTGATATTTTCGGACGTGCCAGGGATTCTGACACCAGGTTCACAGCGAATACGATGTCGGATCTGGTGTACCAAGTACATCAAACAACCCACTGGTTCACGGAACGGGACCTCGGCATCCAAATCAGCATCTGATTCGTCTTGATCCATGTACCCACTGCAAGGCGTGGCCACAGCATGGGAGTCATCCATGTTGAACTGCTGCAGGATCTGCTGGCAATATCCCCGCTGACCTATATAAATAGAGCCATTAGTCAATTGCAAAAACTGTATGCTTAAGAAGCAATCTAACACATTCACAGTTATTTTAAACTCTGTTTTTAATTTGTTTATGAAATGTTTTATTTCGTCACTGTCACTTCCCGCTACTAATCCGTCGTCAACGTAAATAGCTACTATGATTTTACGATTGTCAGTTTTTCGCACAAATAAACACGGATCAGCTTTGCTCTGCTCGAAATGCTGCTTTTCGACCATAAATTGTACTATGCGCGCGTTCCAACATCGAGGAGCTTGTTTTAGTCCATATAAACTTCTGTTCAACTTGCACACTTTGTTAGTTCCGTCCTCGAAACCTTCAGGCTCTCTTCATAATCAAATCCATGTTTTTGAGCGTAACCTTTCGCAACAAGCCTCGCTTTGAATCTTGCGATCGAACCATCGGCTTTTGTCTTCAATCGCAGGACCCAACGATTTCCTATTACTTTCTTGTCATGTGGCAAGTCAACTAAGTCGCAGGTGTTGTTTTCATTCAATGATTCCAACTATTCGTGCATTGCACGCCTCCAATCATTGCATTCGCTCGACTTCATGGCTTCGTAATAAGATAGAACAGGTGAATGTTCTGCAAATAACACATAGTTATTTAGGTATGCAGGTTTTTTTACCGCTCGTTTAGGGAGAGCTGCAGCTGCCTCTTCTTCTAGTTTATCGATCGGAACCTCTTTGTTTGACAGCTCGACTTCTTCTTCATCTGCTTTGGAAACTTCCTTCGGAACGTGGTCCTCCACACTAGTTTGCTGATCCACCTTTTCATTGTATTTTTTACTGTCTGAAATTACAACTGGTACATCTACCGGTGTTATTGATCCGGGATCATTCGCTTCTGACTCAAGTAACATTGGTTTCTTGTCCACGGCAACCTCACTTTTGAAAACCACATCGTGACTCAACACCACTTTGTTTTCTTCTTTGATCCAAACTCTAAAGCCATCTTTGTCTGCACAATAACCAACAAAACATCCCTCCACACTTTTCCTATCACACTTTCTTCTATTCTGCTTTGGTATGCGCACAAAACACTCGGTACCAAATATTTTCAAATGGTCTAGGCTGACTGCTTCCATTTTGAACCATAGTTCATAAGGTGTTCTGTTTTCTTCTGACGTAGGCCCTGTGAACATATGTAGCTGTACTTATGGCTTCAGTCCATAATTTTATTAGTAAATTTTTAGTGTAGATCATCGTACGGGCACTTTCAACAAGTGTACGATTCTCTCTTTCAGCAGCACCGTTTTGTTCAGGTGAATAGGGCATTGTTGTACGAAGATTGATTCCTTTCGAATTTAACAGCGACTTTACACATACGTTATCAAACTCTTTTCCCCCATCACACAGAAGTTCTTTTACGGTATGCCCGGCTACCGAAGCTTCATTTACGAATGTTTTTAAACATTCCATTACATCAGATTTTTGTTTAATAAAGAAGACCCGTCTTAATTTAGTGTAATCGTCTTTGAAACATACAAAATATCTCGCGCCACCTATTGAGTTTTCCTGCATTGGACCGCATACGTCTGCATGAACCAATTCTCCGGCCGTAGTCGCCCTGACTTTACGCGCCCGAAAACTCGCACGGTGTTGTTTACCGAAAACACAGCCTTCACATAATTCCGCGCCTTTCCAGACACTTTTTAACTTGCAATTTATTCATGTGCGCTAATCTTTCATGCTATAGTTGTAGGATATTCGTGTGTGCAGCTACTAAAAGTTCTTGTGTGATTTTGGGTTTACACACTCTCATATTTAATTCATAGAGCCCCTTCGTAGTTTTCCTGCCACACAATCGCACTTCACCGTTCTTCAGAAATGCGCACTTGTTCCCATTGGCTCTGAATTCGAAACCTTTGCTGATGGTTTGTCCTATTGAGAACAGATTTCTGCCAATGCCAGGAACATGCCGAACATTTTGCATGTGATTGAATATCCACACACCATTTATATGCATTTCCACGTTAATAGCTCCTTGTCCCGAGGCATAGATAATTTCAGAGTTTCCCACCTGAACGGGTTGTGGCGTGGAAAATTCTTGAAAATCGAAAAAGTAATCTCTCCTTGAAGTCTCACCTGAATCCGCTAACTAAAGTTCTGAATCCTTGGCATCATCGGTGCCTGTCGAACTTACAAACGCTTCCCCTGTGGGTTTGGAAGTTCTTGCGCTTGAGCCTGCAGTACCATCTGATGATTTCGATTGGCAATATTTAGCAAAGTGCCCAACCTTATGGCATTTAAAACATTTCCGCCCTTGCTTCTTGTGAAATTTTCCGGTGCCTTTGCTGCCCTTAGCGACGTACGCAGTTGAATCATCCTTTTTGTCAGGTAGCCGCATTTCTATCAGTCTGAGGCGTTCTGTTAGCTTATTTACAGTTCTTTCATTTAAAGGAACCGACTCCCAGACACTCTTGAACTCAAAATACTCCTTCGGAGGTGTCGACATTATGCGACTCGTTAACAGAAGTTCTGGTAATTCTGTATTTACCAACTTCTTCAGCTCCTCATTCAGCTCCCTGAAGTCGACACGCTGGGTAGAGCTCTGCTCATAGACGGAGAACGGTTTTTCCTACATTTGTGTTGCGCTCTCACATGTGGCTGTTATGTCCACATTTGCGTCATTAATTGTACTCACGAGTATAAGTTGAGCCAACGCATCAGCTTTTGTAAACGCTTTCTTTTCAGCTTCGTACCTTGTACGATCTGCTCCCTCTTCTTTGGGTTCCACAGGTGGTAAGCGAATACCTTCCACAATATCCTGAACTTCATGATGTTTCAGAAATATCTCTATCTGACGCCGCCATCGGCTCCAATTGCTTGCACCCTCTAATTTGTCTATTTGAGTTTTGAAATCCATCTCCCGTCGTATGTGGTTGAAACCAACGGTGCAGATGGTAATTATACACGACGCGCACACCACACGTAAACTAATCGAAACAAACTCGCGACTTTACGACAAAAATAAAAACGCGTGCACGTGGTCAATACCTAACCTCAAAGTTTAAAACGTCTGGGCCCACAACCTGTTGAATTAAACACAGAGATATTTTGACCGTTGTGTATAATTAAGTTCATAAACACAGATACAAATAAATGATTCGGTATGACAATACACTTAAACTAATGTAAACTGAAAACAAGCTTTTGAACGAACTAACTTGACATGTTCATCTCCCGTCGTACATTGCTACACAGTTGTGCCAACTTATACACATGTAAAAACACCAAACAATATACACAAATGAATATTTTGCATTTCATATAAAGCTAACAATAACAGCTACAAATGTTAAACGTCAACAGGCGATAATGGGTTAATAATAACATAGTGAATGGTTTCAGCTGTCAGTTCTCTGTCGATTTAATTTTCTAACAGTTTATTCGCAGTTACCAGTAAAACTCAACAAATTTCAAAGATGGCTAATTCAATCCAAAATATTTTTTAGTACTTTTGCTACAAAAAATGGTGTTTGTAGTATTACAGCTAGCATAGTGGACATTCGCAAATTAAATAAATAAATACCTGAATTGTTGAAGCTATAAAAAAAAACAAATAAAACTATTATATGCGTGTACAACTCAAATAAACGATTTATGGAAACCATGTCGCGTCCCAAAATCTCCTTTGGAGTATTTGGGCTATTTAATTGTATCCTGGAATCGCTAAATTGAACACAGTCTACAGTTTTTAAGTGAATTGGATTTAGGTTATTGACCGCGAGTGATTCAACATATCGATTTTGGATGTCCTAAGAAATAAATTGCTTTGCATTTTATTTTTTGTTGGTATTATTATAGTAAAATCCCTAAGCTTTTTATACTTTCCACAGTGCGGAGTCCATTAATGCTACTTGATATAATAAATGGCGACCCTTTTTCAAATGACCGATTAACGAGTGAAATAATTAAGAACTTTGGGAACGAAAAAATCTATTTCTCCTTCATAAATTCTGGACCTTCGAATATAAAAGCTCGGAGTGCCAGGGATACATAAAGAATAAAGCCGTCCAAATACAGGCCACACGTATGCTCCCATAAACCACACGAATTGCCCTCTCAGTACGTCCGAAGACGCGGTACCTAGCCGATTGATCCAGACTGGGCTAGGTAAGGACCTCCCCTTTACGAAAATCCAAGGCTTCAGTGGAGTATTGGTAGACGCACCCGCAGGTAACGCTATCCCTCAGCCACCAGGATCCTCTTCTCCTCCGACACGGGTCGCAGGGCACGACAAACACGCAGTTGGGTCATGTCTCTATAAAGATTCACAAGTGATTACAAAGACCAACACAACCCATAAAGGAGGGACACTCGCTAATCTAAAAAAACATAAAAAGAACATTTAGAACAAGGATACCAGTGATTTTACTCGACACCCAGCTGGAACCCACTACCGCCGGTACTCATCGATCGCCTTTTACGACCTGCTCAGTGGACAGCGGTTGAATTCTATCCCCCAACCGCAGGGAGCTGCGAGAAGTTACATCAGCTACCTTTTTACCAGGCATTATGAGCAACCTGACTAATCTCCACACGTTCGCAATCAACTACAACAATTTTACCTCTTTTTCCATAGTGTTGGTGTAACTCAACTGAAATCGCTCATTACCCAATCAGGAATTTAATCACCAACCTCTGGTATTAATCAATTTGGAAACGCTATGGTGTAACGCCTGCTGTTTAACAACTCTGCCAATACAAATTAGTTATTTAGATAATTTAGAGTTTTGTTAATTAACAAAACTTCTAAAAACGTTCAACAAAATACAAGCCCTAATACACGAAGATCAGCAAAATATCTAACGCGAACTACAACACTGAAGAAGCTGAAGTACCTGATCTTCCAGAATAATCAAATTTTTACACTTAAGAAGTGCGTGCAGATAAAAATGAAGCAGGCTTATCAAATTAATTTAATGTACAATCCAATCTTCGTATCACCAGAAGTATTAAGACATTTTAGCAACATAATATAACCGCTGCTTTACATCTAACACGAATCCAACCCAGTCAGACGATCTGAAGAACGAAAGTTTCGAACTCGATTTCGGCAGCTCAAAGTCGGACACGAACGAAAAGATGATGCTATAGCCAATCTATCCAAAATTGTCAAAGTATTTAGTAGCGTATTGAGCTGACGAAAATTTAACAAAGGTGCCAAAGTTTATTTATGATAGCTAAAAGTATGCAAAATGATATTTTTTTCAATTCTTTTCGTTACATTTATATGTACTATGTTGTTATTAGTAAATGTATAGAATAAATCCACTATGTAAATTGAAGAAAAAAACAGTATGAC
>OZ018391.1:28436476-28460140 GCA_963969525.1 Ontholestes murinus
ATAGGAAATTCCCATGTTAAATTTTCAATTACAGTTTGTATCTCTATTATTGAATGAAAATGATCAGAATAAAATTAGAATGATTCCTTTACCTACTAAAGATATTTTGGAGGTTCTATTTTTGTTTCATCTTCATTTTTAGTCAAAATATACCTTAAAATGTGTAAGCAAATATGTGATAATAAGATCCTCAAAATAGTAGTTGCTGTGAAAAGTCAGTGCTTGTCATCTAAATTGTATAACCCACAAATAAATAATTAAATTCAAAATGAGTGCTTACAACACAGAAGGAAAAGTTTAGTGCGAGTTCAAAGGCACAAATTCATTATTCTTGTTGAAACGAGTTAACTCAAAGGTACAATTGCCCAAAACAGTATAAAACTGTTTTTAGTATTTTTCATTTATTTTCTACAAAATTTCAAAACCGCATCCAGTTAAATTATAATTATTATACTATTCCAAATTTAGAAAGAATACTTATGTAAAGAAAAAACATAAAGTGAAACCGATAAATACTTTAATTTGCTTGCAATAAAAATAAAACTAACAACGCTATTTTTAAAATGCATGCCCATACATTGAGTTTTTGTGGATATTCACTTCTTGATGTTACAATATGAAGAATTTTCTGAGACCATTGACGATTATTTTGTTCGTTATTTTCAGACATCAAATAGAAAGTACATTCATCTGTAAAACACACACTATTTGGAAATCTCTTATTCTCGTTACACTTTTCCACAATAATTTAACAAAATTTAGATCTTGAATCAGGATCCACTGCTCAGTTCTTTATGATTTTGGCTTTTATAGGATCGGTAACTATAAGCTTACACTTGATGTTAGTCGTACTGTTATCCTTGCAACACATTTGTTACAGTTTCTTCAGATTTCCTCCCTTTATTGCTAAGAATATGTTCATCGTTTATACAACCATTTGATGATCTAAACTTTTTCTTTTGTGGTGTAAGCCTTATTTTGAATTGAATTATTTGTTTGTGGCTTAATCAATTTAGATGACAAACACTGACATTTCATAGCAACTACTATTTTGAGGATTTTATTATCGAATATTTCTTCACACTTTTTAAGCTATATTTCGATTAATACTAAAGATGAAACAAAAATAAAACCTCTAAAATAATCTTAGTAGATAAAGGAATCATTCTAATTTTATTTTGATAATTATTGTTCAATAATAGAGATACAAACTGCCATTGAAAATTTTACATGGGAATTCCCTATGATGCGTCTTCAAACGGGACACACGGTATATATATATATATATAAGTAACCTGGCGGCTACAATAAGACAATCTTTTGTTATTTATTAATTGTTTTAATTATTAAGAAATATATTTAATTATTATTGCATCATTTTATAGGTATTTGCTAACACTCCATTTTCATCCGCAATAACACCAGATGTCATTTTGCTTAGTTATCATTCCATATTATTATAAATAGGACCGCAAGCCACGAGCGCACATCATTATTATATTACCATCATTATTAGTATTATTATATTATCCGTTAAATTATTATTATTATTATATTGTTCGTCGTTATAAGTTATGTAATATTCAAATAAATCAAAAATTATTCGTGTCAAGAAAAAAATAAAAGTTTTTAAAAACACCAAAACCAACCCGAAAAATATAATTGGCGCAGTCGGTAGGATTCTCTGAAGAAGTCCTGAGGGAACATCAAGACTTCGTTTGTTTCCACAATTTATCAGAGACCTGAAATCTTCTTCGTCGCTTCCGCACCGAAGAGTCCTCCGAGCATCGAGGATCCAGCTCCAAGGGCAGCAGCACGAGAAGGCATCACCAGCTCACATCATTCCCTGGACGAATACCAAGGAGATGGACAGTGTGATAATATTTGGGTAAGCGTGTTATTTAGAGGCTCACTTTTATCTTGTTCGCGAATAATTTATGTCTGACGATAGTACAAATTCTGATTCTGAATTTTCCCCTTTAAATTTAAATTCTCCTATTAACTATCATTCACCAGTCGGTTTTGTTATTGACGAATTGATTCAAAGATTAGATAACATAAATTTAACAATGGCAAATATTGATTATCAATTATTAAAGTTAAATGTAGAAACTATTCCTGTTTTTAATGGTGACAGTGCTTTAACAGAAATTTTTATAACTCGATGTGAGGCCGTTTTGGCTGTGTTTAGACCCTTAAATAATGAACAAATTAACACATATTTAATTAATGCCATAATAGGAAAATTAAGAGATAGGGCTTTGATTACAATAGGATCGCGTACAGAATTAAACACTTGGCCCGAAATTAGGGACCATCTTCGCCAACGGTTTGGTGACTTAAGAAATTACGATTGCATTGTACAACAACTAATTAATCTAAAACCTGTAAAAAACGAAAGCTATCTAGATTTTGGAGAGAGATTGCAAATTTTGAGGAGTAAACTTTCAAGTAAGATAAATTCTTTACCCGTCTTAGAAATGACCGATGCCGCAAAACGTGTACATTTAGCCAGCTACGATGAGCTCGCATTAAAAACGTTCCTACGAGGTCTACGCGGAAATATGCAGAGTATTATTAGGTTAAGAAATCCAGCTAGTTTAGAAGAAGCTATTAATTTTGTTATAGAAGAAATTAATTTTCAAAATACATTAGACGGACAAAATTCTTCAAATTTAAATTTAAATATTAGGCATAATTTCCAAACGCCTAATCAAAGTATTAATAGACAAAATTTCGTTTCACAAAATTTTAATTCACAAAATTTTAATTCTCAATTTCGACAATTCCCGAGTCAACCGGTTCAACTAAATTTTCGCCACCAAAATCCGCGTCCACTTCCAACTAATCGACAAGTATTTGGCAGACCGCCAAACGATCAAATTAATAAAAGACCTTTTAATTTCAATCATAATTTTTCTAATAAGAGACCAAGAAATGAAAATAATTTTCATACGAATCATAATTATAATTATAATCGCGGACATTACCCGCAAAATCTTAATCAGCATGCACAACAAAGGCCGCCTCAGTTACCTAGTCCGACACCAATGTCGACTTCCACAACATATACGAATAACAGGCCAAGGTTATTTAATCTAGACGAGACGAGAGACAATAATGCTTTTATTAATAAACCGGGAGACGATAATAGAAATAACAAATCCAATTTTTTAGACGACAAAGCCTCGGAAATGTAATTGAATATTTAGGAATAATAAATAATAGCAGTAATTTACCATTTATAATAGATCCTAAAACAAATGTTAAAATTTTAATGGATTCCGGGAGCACCCGATCCTTTATTAGCCCACAATTAGCGTGTAAATTAAATAAAAATTTATTAAGTGATCCATTTGAAGTTACCAGCGCACATGGTACTTCTCGAGGAAAATATAGTGTTGATATTTCTTTAGAAAGTTTATTTAAAAATAATTCTGCTAAAAAATTAAAATGCTACGTGTTTGATTTTCATTCTTATTTTGATATTTTAATTGGAGTAGATAATATGATAAAACTTAAAGCTAGTGTAGATTTTTCAAAAAATTCTGTAGTAACTCCTTACTGCAAAATTCCATTTAATTTTGATTCAACATCTCACGTAAATCTTAATAATATCGAAAATAACAGTTGCAATGATATTAATAATTATATTAAAAATGATAATAATAATATTGAGAAAAATCAAAGTGATACAAATCGTATTGATAATTCTAAATCTGTTGGACCACAAGTCATCAAGAGCATATTGGTGCCTGCACAAACCCAACAAATAATTGAACTTGAAATAGGTAATATGATAAACGGTGAAGCCGTAGTCCCTGAGATGGACCTTGTTAATATTTATTTACCTGAATGTATCACAACAGTTAAAAATGGCAAAGCTTGTTGTACTATAATTAATAAGACAGATATTAATAGAGATGTAACTCAAAAGAAACCATTTGTAGTGACGCCCATCAGCGAATATGATGTGGTACCTCATTCACCAAAAATAAATAATAATAATAAATTATTATAAATATCGAAAGAAAACATTATTTTATAATTAATTCGCGTATGATAACAACGTAACTTAAAATAAGATTTAGCAAAAGCCTACGTAATAAAAAATATAATTTAAAACAAATTCCAAATTTTGAAACATTTATTGAGATGTTAAATAATAATGAAGAAATAAACAATGAAAATGTAAGAGAAATTTCAGATGACTTATTCAATGCCCCTCTAGAATAGTCACTCGCTCACTGTGTGAGTAGAGATTTAAAAATGAGTGCAGGAATAGCACGTGAATTTAAATTAAGATTTGGTAAAATTAGAGATTTATCAAAACAAAATGCAAAATTATATTCTCTCTGTCATATTACAGAAGAAGGCAGATATATTATTTATTTGATCACTAAAGAAAATTATTTCGACAAACCCACTTTAAAATGTTTGTTTAATACATTGATAAATTTAAAACAATTCTGTTTAGACAAAAATATAACTAAATTAGCAATTCCCAAATTAGGTTGTGGCCTAGATCAATTAGACTATAATTCAGTTAAAGCTATTATAAATTATATCTTCCAAAATTCTAAATTACGAATAAACATCTATTTGGGTACACCAAAAATTGATGATGAAGTACCAGGGCCATCATCTTCGATAATTCCAAATCCTAGTTTAGTCCAGCAAAGAAAATCATTTTTTGAGAACTATACTAAATCTGAACATTCCAAAAATTAGTAAACAAAAATAATTCATTTCAGATTGATCTTCCTTCCGCATGTAATGTGTTTTGAAGTTAAAAATATCACCGAAAATATCGGATTAATTCCTGTGAATTTAGGCACAGCAAAGCTTGAAAAAACCAAACATACGATAGTATATCATTATGATATTAAACCCATATATAATGAATTTGAAAATCTAAATTATCAATATGAATTCTTGATAAGCACCATGAGCAATATTTCCAAATTTAAACTAGAATTTCAGAACTATAATAAATTGGTAAATTACACCAGAAATGATATTATTGATCAAATTAATACTATTCAATTAAATGTTTCACCCAAAAGAACTAAAAGAGGCTTGATAGATGGATTAGGCAGTATCATTAAATCGATAAGCAGTAATATGGACGCCCGTGACGAGAAAAGAATAAACAAAATTTTAGAACATTTGGCAAGTAACCAAAATAATTTACAAAATCAGATAAAATTTGGATATAGTGTAAACTCAAAAATAATAAAGAATTTTAATAATACTCTTCAGGACATTGCACATAATCAAAATACTCTACAATCTAGAATAATGCAACTACATGCAATTTTTAAAGAAGAGATTGACCACCAACATATTCTGTATGCGAAAGACCTATATAATCAGATGCTTTTACTTTTCGGTACAATTAGAAACATACTACACAAAATTATTAACTCAATAACGTTCTGCAAATTAAGAGTCTTAAACCCAGATATAATAAGACCTCAGGATTTATTTGACGAATTAGAAAAAATCTCTATCCATTACCAAGAGGAACTACCTTTCGAAATGAAATTAGAAAATATTTTTGACTTTGAATCTATAATGACAGTTAATTGCAAAATTGACAAAACAAAAATTCATTATTTTCTTCATCTTCCAATAAATTACGAATATTCATTTGACCTTTACGCTTTACATCCAATACCTGCAAAGTACGAATCAGAATATGTAACAATAATACCGAATATTAAATATCTATTAAAATCAAAATTTAATTCTAAAATTTGGCCTCTAAATGATATATGCTTTGATGGCAGTAAGCAATACCAATGCAGCAGTGAACATCTCTTAAACTATGATGCAGATTGTGAAACAAATATATTAATTCATGGAAATATTAAAACATGTAAATATACCCGACTAAACATCGAAAGGAATCATTTAGAAAAATTGCCCGAAACAAATAAATTGCTTGCTGTATTGCCTAAGAAAGAAACCCTTAAAATCACATGTCCCCACCATGAGGAAACAACAGAACTTCAAGGTGTCTTCTTGATCGAGCCAGATGAGTGCCAGATATTCTACAAGGACAATAAAATTCCCAAAATTGAAGCAATATCTGGAAGCCCCGTGTTTATTAGTGCATCGAAACAAAAACTGGAAAACTACAACATAAACAATTTTACAATTCATCTTAAAAGACTGAAATTAGAAGACATGCCCGTGTTATCCCCAATGCCCCAAATTACAGAAACAGTTATACCCTTAAGCCCCAGTGCGTGGACACTCTCGTTATATGTGTTAGTGTTAATTTGTGCCCTAATTTTAGGAATCAAATTTTTAAAGAAGAAACTTCGGCGCGTTGCTTCCATGGACAATTCCCCAAATTCTCCACCCGGAGTGTGTCGAATCTAAGGGGGTAGGAGTAACCTGGCGGCTACAATAAGACAATCTTTTGTTATTTATTAATTGTTTTAATTATTAAGAAATATATTTAATTATTATTGCATCATTTTATAGGTATTTGCTAACACTCCATTTTCATCCGCAATAACACCAGATGTCATTTTGCTTAGTTATCATTCCATATTATTATAAATAGGACCGCAAGCCACGAGCGCACATCATTATTATATTACCATCATTATTAGTATTATTATATTATCCGTTAAATTATTATTATTATTATATTGTTCGTCGTTATAAGTTATGTAATATTCAAATAAATCAAAAATTATTCGTGTCAAGAAAAAAATAAAAGTTTTTAAAAACACCAAAACCAACCCGAAAAATATAATTTATATATATATATGACTAAGTGAATAATTATTAGAACTAGTGTATTTGATCTGTGTTATGTGATTCTTATCAGTTTCCTGAAATGTATTTCGATATTTACCAACTATTATTAAAGGAATATAATAACAAACCATAAAGTAGAAAAGATATTAACGGTATAGTATAGCTATTTATTTGTAGTAGATGGTGGTGACCATTACTACGCCGTAGTTCATTTTAATGAAAAAAAATAGTTAAACAATTGAATAACTACCAAAAACAATTTTTAACATGTCTGCTAATCCGAATCACTAAAAACCTTCACATGCGTCTATAAGCTGTTAAAATACTGTATTTAATTCTAGACAATGAACAGCAAAGGTCGAAAGTATTAAAGTGTCTAACTTTTTTCTATTTGATTGAAGTACCACGTAGTTACTGCCACCATCATCTTTATTAATTCATATTCTTATTCTTAAAAATGTGAACTTTCAACAACTAACAGCCTCAGCTATTCAGTTATCTTTATTAATATAAGGAGAGTTCTATATTTTAATTAAAACCTTCTCAGCAAGTCTAACTTTGTTCGATACGCAATCCTTAATATATTCCTCCTCAGCCGATATTTACTTCACCATCCAATCTGTTAAATTCTAATAATTCCTTCTTCGTCAGTAAAGTGGCCGACAACGCTACAATCTGTGTCCAATATATAATTTCGGATTAGCTTAATTAAGAAACATTGCAATTTCTTTTTTGGATGCATTCAAATGTGTTTTTTTCTGCGACTTTTCTTGTACATTTTTTGTTTCCCTAAGACAAGAAGAAAAGACGAATTTCAATAACCGACAGGTGTCTTGTAAGGTGAACAAAAATGATGATCCAAAACTTATATCATCAGCTGTTTACTCAGTTCTTGTTTGAAACATGCCCCAGCTATTTCATTAAAGAACAAGTTAAGCATATATAAACCTATTAAAACACTTATCTCCTTCCCTTCCTATATTTCATCTGAAGCTATATAAAGGCTTCTATTTCTTTCAAATTCAATACCTTGGACTCTTTCAGCTTAAACCCGTCAGATTTATTTTTCAAAAATCTTAAGCTTCGAATAATAAGACCAAAAAGGTTCTCTTACTTTCGATAAATCCCAAAAGTAAGCCAAGATTTTTACAGTAGCAGTTTTCGAAAGAGGTTTTCCATAAATTGTACTACTTAAAGTAGTCATTGTAAGTTTTCTCGAAGAGCTGCTTCGAGTTTTCGGTACCAGATCACAATTTCTTGCCGTGTCGAATGCATCGTCAATCTTATTCAACTTTCCCAAAATGCTTGACAGTATATTGGATAGCAGTGGCTAGCGAAGAGGGTTATTATTGATCAATAGCACAACTTTTAATCTGGTAGGTCCACCGTATTTAACCTTTTGGAGTTTCAGTTTGCTATTTAGTGAAGGTTAATTAGACGCCATCTATACATACTTTTCAAAGGTATTCGGTATTTCAAGAAAAATGCTATATTGTGAACGCTGCCCTTTCCATGTGTGACTGAAATTTTTGTTGCTATTAATGGATTTTATAAAATTTTGTAATGTTCTGTAAGCATATTGAAATAAACAAATGATACTGATTCTGATATTTAATGATAGTATCGTACAATCGGATAGATCGCAATGCGTCAAAATTGATAATTGTATTTCTCATGCTACTGATGTAACATCTGTTGTGCCGCAAGGCTCCCATATTGGTCATATTCTCTTCAATTTCTTCATTATCTATATCTATGGCGCAGTACAACATATTCTTTTTCTATTATACCCGGATGACTTGAAGATGATTACTTCAGTTAAATCTATTTCTGATTCTCATAAACTTCAAGAAGATTTGGACAGGGTGGGTATGTAGTGGGTTAAATTGAATCTGCATTTCAACATATCGAAATGAAACGTTGTCCCTTTTTGTAAAGTTGCGAATACAATTATATACGATTACAAGTTGAACCTCATCGAACTGACCAGATCAGAAGAAATTAAAGATCTGGGAGTTGTTTTTGATACATCTCTCTCTTTCTAAAGTAACATTCTATCTATTACTCCAAATGCCTCTAAATTATTATAATTTATTAAAATAAACTCCAAAGAGTTATCGTTGTACTCATATAAAACCCTTTTCTGCTCTATCAGGCCTAATTTAGAATACGCTTCCCAAATCTGGTGTCCTGATCAAAGTTATTTAATTACCAAACTTGAGTCGATTGAAACACGCATTTTAAAAACATTACCTTATATATATAGCTTTGCAAATCGTACCTATTAAGGTCTTACAGCTTAGAGATGCTCCTTTGGTATGCGTATCTCATATTTTTGAAGTTGCGTTACGGACATGTACATACTATAAAATTTAAACCAGTAAATTTGATGGCCATTATCTTTTGTCACAACTTAATTTATGGTTACAGCCGCATGGAGCTGTTACTTGACAAATGAAATTGTTCAAATTGAACTTTCATAATTGAGTTTTTGCTACTGGATACTACAGTTCCAAGATTTATGCGGTTAGTTAATCAATTATTAATATTTCCAGATTTCGATCTCTTTGCGTCAAACATTTCCAAGTTTCAAAAGCATCTACTGCGTATTAACCTCGTGTTCTATTTTGTTCCATTAACTTTTAGCACTTTGACATCATTTTTCAACTTGGTTAATTGTTATCTGTATGGAGTATATTTGTTGTGTTATTGTTTTAAATTGTGCTTCTAGATGTACATATTTTAAATTTAAGATGGTTAGTATTAGATTTAAATTTTTATACCATGGTTATAAATTGGAGATGTTCAGTTTTCTGAAATAAATAAATAAATGAACACATGGCATTATGAGTATGAATAGGAACGATAATTAATTACCTTATAGTAATTACAGTACAATATGAAGTTCTTCTATCAGCCGTGTTTAACAAATTCAATTAAGCGATCTTCCAGAGATGAGGTCATTCTTTTGGATTACAAATATTAACCTAATACATGTGTTTTTGACATATTGAATGCGTTTCTTATTTTCTCTTATCCAGGCAAGAATCATACACAATATCTGAGAAGTTAAAGAGACAAGTATCACAAAGCAAACGCTTAGTTTCTATATTTAAAATATGTCATGTTAATATCATTTTCACGTAAAATAAATTTATTTATATGTAACTTAAAGCGCAAACTAGAATCATTAACTAAACCTAAGTTACAGAGTCTTCAAAATGGTTTACATAATCTAAAGTATTTTTGCAATGTCTAAGGCCTTCTTGGAAGCAAACAACATAGCAGAAGTTTTATTATATTTTACAAATAAGATATTTTCATTAAATTATTGAGATCAGTATTTATTTTATATATTGCTGAATTTATACCTTTAATCATAAAGGAGTTAGGTAACGTCCGCACATAAATTAGATGTGCAAAATTTTAAAACATCAGTCAAAGGTGATATGTATATATATATAAAATAAAATAAAACCTAAATTTGAACCTTGCGGGACACCTGCACCAAGGATAACACGCCATTTATATAGAAGTTTAACGTAATAACAGGTGAAAGCTGTTTGAAAACGATATCATTAACTAGATACCATCAGGTATAAACCTACTGCCATGTTGTGTGATAATATTAACCTGCTATTCTTTAAGACCAAGTGCTTTTTACATATCTTAATTTCGGAAATAGTTTAAAATCTCTTTCCTCCTCTATTTTCCCCTTACGAAGTACGGTAAAGTGTTGTGAGCGTGTTTTGAGGTCATCTGAGATCCATTTTACTGCTTTTGAAAATCTAAGCTTTTAGGTTTAAGTGGCATGTAGTATATCGCAATATAAGAGTTATGTTAAATTAATATAATAATTTCAAATGACAATAAAATGATAAGTACAGGGAGCATTATATCACATCACTATTTTTTGAGTTTGGGAAATAAGACAAATAGTAAGTAGCAAAGTCAGGTGAGTAGGTGAGGGGGAGAAGGATTATGGCAATGTACTAGTAAAGAGAATGGTTGCGACCGTTACTACGTGGTAATCCATACTTACACTGAATTGAAAAATTCACTATGTTTTAACCACAAATAATAATAATTTGTGGTTAAAACATGTGTACGCAATGTACTAGACTGAAAATTAACGAATTCTAAGAGCTGAATACCCTGAAGCATCGTATTGGATCCTAAAAACGTTTGTGTTACTTGACACATGCATTTCATAGCAAGATTTGAATATTTTTATTTATACAAGTACATGTTCCAATTTTTTATTGAAAATAATAATAAATAATCATCACGTTTAGCTTGATATCTCGTTCCTTTGTCCTATTTCACAGTATATTTACATTTGATTATGTATTATGTCTGACAAATATTTTTCATCAGTGCGTAAACTATTTGTTGACAGCATACCTAACATATATTCGTAAAACGAGTTTAAATGTGACAAATCTCAGATGTACGATGGCAAATTATTTTATCCTTGAGTTCGAATGAAAAATAAAAACATATTAAAAATTGTGCTACTTGGAGTGATGTTGCCAGCCTCGATGGAGCATAATTCCTCATTTTCTCTCCGAAGAGAACCAACCTGACAAGCTGTTTGAGATCACAATTTGAACATTTGCAGAGAAACTGGTGAAGAACTTAATCAAACTGTTAATCGAAATGAAGTTATTCCAAAAGATCGTCAACATTGACTTCATTTTATGCGAAGATGGCAAAAGAGAATCGTCAACATGACTAACTTCTTCAAAGTCACTCAAACAACAAATCTTCCGATTTTTACAAAAAACTCAAACAAACTGGAAACGGACGTGGAGTGACGACTAGTAGTGACTCTCGAAGATCGTCAACACTGACGCAATTTTCTACTAAGATGGTAACTTTAAGAGGATCCTCAAAATGTCCAATTGCTTTAAAATCACTTCATACAACCAATTTACGAGAGTGAAATCGTATTAGATACTTTGTCATGCACTCGGGGGTGGTAGACAGCCATCAATGGCCAAATTCTTTAAATATACGTATATAAAATTCTTAAGCTTAAGTGCTAGAGAACAAGACTTTTTTCCAGGTGGAAAATGGGAAAATTGGAATGTCAAAGATACGTATGCTAACCTCATCACTTCCATAGATTAGGATATAACCGAAAAGTCCTATTACGGTAAGCAAGTGTTGAATTTTGTGTCTACCAGTTTTGTGTCTACTACGATTATGATGAACCTATCAAAAGAGGGCTCCTTTTATAGTATACAATGGTCGTTCAACGGTTAGTAATTTTGCATCGTCAACGGCTTAAGCTTCACAGAGCTACTCTATAATATTTTAAATGTGAGGTATTGTAAACGTGGTCTATTAAAATCCGCAAGGACATTTTGTTGCTAGACTAATTTGATAAAATGAGGGATGTAGCATCAAGGAAAAATATTGGAAAATGATTGGCAATCTGAGAGTAAATTATAAAACCTGGGATCTAGCATCAATTACAATTTTTGGAAAATGTGATGCGGCCGATTCTACTTTTTTTGAGTGGTGCTCAGATGGTGTGCATTAAATGAGAGAGAGAGCGACAACAGAAGCCAGGCTGTGCATAGGAATTGGCAACAAATCTGGCACTACTCCGGAATTTTAAAGATTTTATAGACCAGGTGGTGAACTGTACAAATCGTTGAAATAAAGATCAAAGACGAATATGATTTTATCAAGGATCTCAAACAGCTGCAATTGTAACTATATACTATTATATGATATAATAAATGATTACCAAAGTACTTTAACCTATTAAAATCTAATTACAACCAGATGAAGAAACAGTGCACTGAATTCACTATAAATCTATCTTCATTTTAAAATATATAATGTCCAATCACCAAACCAATACTGTTTCAGAATGAATTCGTTTTCCTATGATTACATAAGGTTTTTATGAAAATTCGCTTAGCGTTTAAAAATAATTTTGCGAGTCAAATTTAAACTGATCTGAAGCCCATACGGAGTATTGTAATTTATAATCTAATATCTTTATGCAATATTCTTCTTAGAGATGTGCAAGTAATATTACGTGCACTGTGACAAGTTTGACGAACATACAAAATCATTTTATTATCATCGAGTATGTCAGCTTCTTAAACACTTTTTTGTTTCTTCAGAATGAACTTTCTAAACTTAATAATAATAATAATAATATAATAATGTATTTATTTTGATTTCTGGGTTGGACCCTATCCCTTTCTGTATCGCCTTCATATTTTTTAAATTAAATTTTACAACGTTGTTCTTAGAGAGGAGAATTCTCACTGCATTCACTTTTTTACATACATATTGTGTATGTATTTACATTGGAGATATATTTTTATGTTTTCCTTCTAATTGAAAAGATTTGGGAAAACGAATATCTGGTCGTCATAGTAATTTTCTTGTGCCACAAACTTTGTGATTATTTGATAGTGTTTGCTATATTAACTTATCAAGAGAGATCAAAAATTTGCTATAGTTAAAGTTTTTTAGGTCAGCGCCACCTTTATCTTATTGACCTATGATGTACATCTTGGCAAATGAACGATCTAAGTGCTGCGACCATGTGGTCGCCCTCCACAAACAATCATTATGATGCACATGTGGTTAACACAAGTGCAGTTCTTTTGAAAGTTTATTTGAACACCTTTTTAGTTTAGACGACCCAGGCATCTACAAACCAGCAGGATTATAGAATATCGCTGCCATACTGTTTTTTTCTTCAATTTACATAGTATATTTATGGTATACATGTACTAATAACAACATAGTACATATACATGTAAAAAAAGAATTGAAAAAATAATTTTACACACATTTAGCTGTCATAAATAAACTTTGGCACCTTTGTTAAATTGTCGCTAGCTCAATACGCTACTAAATACCCTAACTGTTTTGGATAGGTGTCTGCTATAGTATTATCTTTTCATGCGTGTCTAACTCTGAGCTGCCGAAATCGAGTTCAAAACTTTCGATCTTCAGACCGTCTGACTGGGTTGGATTGGTGTTGGATGAAATGCAGCGGTTATATTATGTTGTTAAATGTCTTAATACTACTGGTGATACGATTATTTGATTGTACATTAAATTAATTTTATAAGCCGACTTCATTTTTATCTGTACGCACTCCTTAAGTGTAAAAATTTGATTATTCTGGAAGATCAGATGCTTCAGCTTCTTCAGTGTTGTAGTTTGAGTTAGGTATTATGTTGATTTTCGTGTATTTTGTTGAACGTTTTTGGAAGCTTGGAAACTTTATTATTTTCTATGGAAATTTAGTTAATTAACAAAACTCTAAATTATCTAAATAACTAATTTGTATTGGTAGAGTTGTTAAACAGCAGGCGTTACACCATAGCGTTTCCAAATTAATTAATACCAGAGGTTGGTGATTAAATTCCTGATTGGGTAATGAGCGATTTCAGTTGAGTTACACCAACACTATGGAAAAAGAGGTAAAATTGTTGTAGTTGATTGCGAACGTGTGGAGATTATTTATTTATTTATTTATTTATTGTTTGCTTTGTGTCTCTTCTTAAATAAAATCTAGTCAGGTTGCTCATAATGCCTGGTAAAAAGGTAGCTGGTGTAACTTCTCGCAGCTCCCCCCTGCGGTTGGGGGATAGAATTCAACCGCTGCCCACTCAGCAGGTCATAAAAGGCGATCGATGAGAACCGGCGGTAGTGGGTTCCAGCTGGGTGTCGAGTAAAGAATCACTGGTATCCTTGTTCTAAATGTTCTTTTTGTGTTTTTTTTAAATTAGCGAGTGTCCCTCCTTTATGGGTTGTGTTTGTCTTTGTAATCACTTGTGAATCTTTATCACCTGCGTGTTTGCCGTGCCCTGCGACCCGTGTCGGAGGAGAAGAGGATCCTGGTGGCTGAGGGATAGCGTTACCTGCGGGTGCGTCTACCAATACTCCACTGTAGCCTTGGATTTTCGTAAACGGGAGGTCCTTACCTAGCCCAGTCTGGATCAATCGGCTAGCTACCGCGTCTTCGGACGTACTGAGAGGGCAATTCGTGTGGTTTATGGGAGCATACATGTGGCCTGTATTTGGACGGCTTTATTCTTTATGTATCCTTGGCACTCCGAGCTTTTATATTCGGAGGTCCAGAATTTATGAAGGAGAAATAGAATTTTTCGTTCCAAAAGTTCTTAATTATTTCACTCGTTAATTGGTCATTTGAAAAAGTGTCGCCATTTATTATATCAAGTAGTATTAATGGACTCCGCACTGTGGAAAGTATAAAAAGCTTAGGGATTTTACTATAATAATACCAACAAAAAATATCTCTGTGTTTAATTCAACAGGTTGTGGGCCCAGACGTTTTAAACTTTGAAGTTAGGTATTGACCACATGCACGCGTTTTTATTTTTGTCGTAAAGTCGCGAGTTTGTTTCGATTAGTTTACGTGTGGTGTGCGCGTCGTGTATAATTACCATCTACACCGTTGGTTTCAACCACATACGACGGGAGATGGATTTCAAAACTCAAATAGACAAAATAGAGGGTGCAAGCAATTGGAGCCGATGGCGGTGTCAGATAGAGATATTTCTGAAACATCATGAAGTTCAGGATATTGTGGAAGGTATTCGCTTACCACCTGTGGAACCCAAAGAAGAGGGAGCAGATCGTACAAGGTACGAAGCTGAAAAGAAAGCGTTTACAAAAGCTGATGCGTTGGCTCAACTTATACTCATGAGTACAATGAATGACGCAAATGTGGACATAACAGCCACATGTGAGAGCGCAACACAAATGTGGGAAAAACTGCTCTCCGTCTATGAGCAGAGCTCTACCCAGCGTGTCGACAGACCCAACAGAGGACATAACAACACTCGTGGCTCGACTTCAGCGAAACTTCAGGGAGCTGAATGAGGAGCTGAAGAAGTTGGTAAATACAGAATTACCAGAACTTCTGTTAACGAGTCGCATAATGTCGACACTCCCGAAGGAGTATTGTGAGTTCAAGAGTCTCAGGGAGTTGGTTCCTTTAAATGAAAGAACTGTAAATAAGCTAACAGAACGTCTCAGACTGATAGAAATGCGGCTACCCTACAAAAAGGATGATTCAACTGCGTTCGTCGCTAAGAACAGCAAAAGCACCGGAAAATTTCACAAGAATCAAGGGCGGAAATGTTTTAAATGCCATAAGGTTGGGCACTTTGCTAAGGATTGCCAATCGAAATCATTAGATGGTGCTGCAGGCTCAAGCGCAAGAACTTCCAAACCCACAGGGGAAGCGTTTGTAAGTTCGACAGGCACCGATGATGCCAAGGATTCAGAACTTTGGTTAGCGGATTAAGGTGAGTCAACACATATGACTTCAAGAAGAGATTACTTTTTCGGTTTTCAAGAATTTTCTACGCCACAACCCGTTCAGGTGGGAAACTCTGAAATTATCTATGCCTCGGGACAAGGAGCTATTAACGTGGAAATGCATATAAATGGTGTGTGGATACTCAATCACATGCAAAATGTTTGGCATGTTCCTGACATTGGCAGAAATCTCTTCTCAATAGGACAAACCATCAGCAAAGGTTTCGAATTCAGAGCCAATGGGAACAAGTGCGCATTTCTGAAGAACGGTGAAGTGCGATTGTGTGGCAGGAAAACTACGAAGGGGCTCTATGAATTAAATATGAGAGTGTGTAAACCCAAAATCACACAAGAACTTTTAGTAGCTGCACACACGAATATCCTACAACTATAGCATGAAAGATTAGCGCACATGAATAAATTGCAAGTTAAAAAGTGTCTGGAAAGGCGCGGAATTAATGTCAGTGCAGATAAAGAATTATGTGAAGGCTGTGTTTTCGGTAAACAACACCGTGCGAGTTTTCGGGCGCGTAAAGTCAGGGCGACTACGGCCGGAGAATTGGTTCATGCAGACGTATGCGGTCCAATGCAGGAAAACTCTATAGGTGGCGCGAGATATTTTGTATGTTTCAAAGACGATTACACTAAATTAAGACGGGTCTTCTTTATTAAACAAAAATCTGATGTAATGGAATGTTTAAAAACATTCGTAAATGAAGCTTCGGTAGCCGGGCATACCGTAAAAGAACTTCTGTGTGATGGGGGAAAAGAGTTTGATAACGTATGTGTAAAGTCGCTGTTAAATTCGAAAGGAATCAATCTTCGCACAACAATGCCCTATTCACCTGAACAAAACGGTGCTGCTGAAAGAGAGAATCGTACACTTGTTGAAAGTGCCCGTACGATGATCTACACTAAAAATTTACTAATAAAATTATGGACTGAAGCCATAAGTACAGCTACATATGTTCACAGGGCCTACGTCAGAAGAAAACAGAACACCTTATGAACTATGGTTCAAAATGGAAGCAGTCAGCCTAGACCATTTGAAAATATTTGGTACCGAGTGTTTTGTGCACATACCAAAACAGAATAGAAGAAAGTGGGATAGGAAAAGTGTGGAGGGATGTTTTGTTGGTTATTGTGCAGACAAAGATGGCTTTACAGTTTGGATCAAAGAAGAAAACAAAGTGGTGTTGAGTCACGATGTGGTTTTCAAAAGTGAGGTTACCGTGGACAAGAAACCAATGTTACTTGAGTCAGAAGCGAATGATCCCGGATCAATAACACCAGTAGATGTAGCAGTTATAATTTCTGACAGTAAATAATACAATGAAAAGGTGGATCAGCAAACTAGTGTGGAGGATCACGTTTCCAAGGAAGTTTCCAAAGCAGATGAAGAAGAAGTCGAGCTGTCAAACAAAGACGTTCCGATCAATAAACTAGAAGAAGAGGCAGCTGCAGCTCTCCCTAAACGAGCGGTAAAAAAAACCGGCAATTCTAAATAACTATGTGTTATTTTCTATCTTATTACGAAGCCATGAAGTCGAGCGAATGCAATGATTGGAGGCGTGCAATGCACGAAGAGTTGGAATCATTGAATGAAAACAACACCTGTGACTTGGTTGACTTGCCACATGACAAGAAAGTAATAGGAAATCGTTGGGTCCTGCGAGTAATGACAAAAGCCGATGGTTCGATCGCAAGATTCAAAGCGAGGCTCGTTGCGAAAGGTTAGGCTCAAAAACATGGGGTTGATTATGAAGAGACATTTAGCCCGGTGGCTCGCTTCGACACCGTCAGGACAGTTTTGAGTGTAGCAGCTTCCGAACAACTTCAGCTTATACAATTTGATGTGAAGACAGCGTTTCTATATGGTGATCTTGCTGAAGAAGTGTTCATGAAGCAGCCTGAAGATTTCGAGGACGGATTGTGTTGAACAGAAGTTTATATGGACTAAAACAAGCTCCTCGATGTTGGAACGCGCGCTTAGTACAGTTTATGGTCGAAAAGCAGCATTTCGAGCAGAGCAAAGCTGATCCGTGTTTATTTGTGCGAAAAACTGACAGTCGTAAAATCATAGTAGCTATTTACGTTGACGACGGATTAGTAGCGGGAAGTGACAGTGACGAAATAAAACATTTCATAAATAAATTAAAAACAGAGTTTAAAATAACTGTGAATGTGTTAGATTGCTTCTTAGGCATACAGTTTTTGCAATTGACTAATGGCTCTATTTATATAGGTCAGCGGGGATATTGCCAGTAGATCCTGCAGCATGGATGACTCCCATGCCGTGGTGACGCCTTGCAGTGAGTACATGGAACAAGACGAATCAGATGCTGATTTGGATGTCAAGGTCCCGTTCCGTGAAACAGTGGGTTGCTTGATGTACTTGGCAATCGCCACCAAACCCGACATCGCATTCGCTGTGAACCTGGTGTCAGAATCCCTGGCACGTCCGAAAATATCAAGTTGGCAAGCAGTAAAGAGAATCTTACGCTACCTGAAGGGAACATTGGATTATGGTTTACACTACCAACCAAATAATAATGTAGGCGACCTGGAGGCCTACAGTGACGCAGACTATGCAGGCGACATATCCACGAGACGTTCGAGGACCGGTATTGTCTGCAAATATGCTGGGGCAGCCATCAGTTGGATGAGCCAAAAACAGCGAAGTATCGCTCTTTCAACCACGGAGGCTGAATATATTGCCGCAAGTGAAGGGGTGAAGGAACTCATTTGGCTAACACGGCTTCTTTCTGAGATAACGGAGTTACAGCTAATACCGACACTCCAAGTTGACAATGCTAGTGCTATCAAACTTGTTAAGAACCCAGAATTCCACAAAAAGTCAAAGCATATTGAAATCAGATTCCTCTTCATCCGAGAGAAGTACTCCGAAGGTGAAATTGATGTAAAACATGTGGACGGGGAAAATCAAGTTGCAGACATTTTAACGAAACCATTACAGAGATTACGTTTTGAGAAAATTAGAGCACTGCTGGGATTAGTCTCACATCATTAATATTTTGGAAGGAAGTGTTAACTTTATATGAAATGCAAAATATTCATTTGTGTATACTGTTTGGTGTTTTTACATGTGTATAAGTTGGCACAACTGTGTAGCAATGTACGACGGGAGATGAACATGTCAAGTTAGTTCGTTCAAAAGCTTGTTTTCAGTTTACATTAGTTTAAGTGTATTGTCATACCGAATCATTTATTTGTATCTGTGTTTATGAACTTAATTATATACAACGGTCAAAATATCTCTGTGTTTAATTCAACAGTTATCATAGTAATACGCCATTTTGTATTTAATATCCAGACGGCGTCGATGTAGTAAATATTGTAAAAATGCGTATATATACTGGATATATATCTTAATTTTTAATTATTCTGACAATAATGAAAATTTGTGAAATCTTGTCAAAGGCGCATTTTGGCAGTTGAGTTTGCAGAGAAATTACTTTCTATAAAGATTAGAATTTATGGTACAGAAACTCATAGTTTCCTTAAATATTTTAGAAAAAATAGTTTGAGAAAAAGACAACAGGTTTAATACATAACCGGAAATATAAAATAGACGTAAGAATGATTTTTTGCTAATTAATGTGTCGATGTTAAATATAAAATATGTCCGCTTGCAATTATACATAACGGCTTGAATATGAGTATTCAGTAGTAGCACCACAACAAGCGCCGACTAAGCGCCTACAGTCAGTCAGTTTCGTGTTTAAAATATATTAAATAAGGTCAAAATAAATATCAAATACGCATACACGATGTTCTACTTGAAACGCTATAAACTTGTATTAAACAATTTTTTTATAATGTATAAAATAAAGTATGAATTTATAAGTAGCGCCACTCACATCAACATCAGATCCAACTTCAGAGCGGTCCAACATATTTAATATTCACAACTGCGCACTGCTGCTGTGTTGCAATAATAAGAAGTATCTACCGGTGCGGTGTGTTTCATTATTCGAAATTAATTACATTAAATAATTAAGGTTTTTGTACTCTGGACTGTGTACTGTGGAAGCCCTTATATGTACGTCACTGCCACCGTATATTTATATATAAACATCGATCGATAATTAGCGTGACGCTTAAGGAAATATTTTGTTTATTACTAGACGACCTTCAAGACTAACGACCATAAACTCTAATACGTATTACAACGAATAAATACAAATATATATAACGTAAGAAAACTTACCTTCCACGTTTCGTCCATTGAGACATTTTCAATTCAACCGGAAGGACGCAGTACATCAATATTGTTGCAGAATATTCTGCGGAAAATAGGTTATAAATAGCCACATCGCACCGTTTCGCTACGTTTACGGATTCAAGGTTCCCGTTGATATTCGCATTTCGGTGTATCCTTGGTTCTAAACATTTTACGTGAATGCAAAACTGTTGGCGATGCCGAAGCCGTCGAATTCTTTCGCTGCAGCGCGTTATGTCATTTTTGTTTGTACGAGCGCGTTGTGTGCGGTACAGTCGAGTGTTCCCGAACCAGTTGTGACTAAGTAGACAATTACATGCAGTTAGATTCAATGAAAAGAAATGTTAATGTCGCCGTGGCGGAGCTGATGCGCTGACATTGCCGCTTTATTGCCGCCGTACAATTGATTACTTTTTATCAAAAACACAACATGCGCTCTGAGCAAACTATTGTTTTATTTTTACTTGGCTTCTTGTGGAAATGTCGGATTTCGATCGATAAATATTTACTTGCTCATTGTGTTTCTGCGTGAATGTGATATATTACAGGAGCGATGAACGATTGTTAAATATGGTAGATTAATTCTTAAGCCACGGATTGAATACGTTTTTAATTTAGTCAGGGAAAATATAATGTATATGTGTTTACAATAATAAAAAATATATTATAGTTAATTCATAACAGTTTGGATTTAATGCATCCCAAGCCATGTAACATTGGTATAAGTAAACTAACATCAATTAATTCCATACCTTTATCTATACAATCATATATATTATAATATAGTTGTAATTAATCACTTCACGTAAACTCAAAAACTATACAGTTTTACTATAAAATGTTTATTAAATCAAATAAAACACGATTAATTGAGTCTATATCAACAAATTTACTCATAATAATTTATCAATACACGAGCTGTTGCATTAATTGCGAATAATACTGATAATTATAATGTACATTATTATTTGGATTTAACAATATTTAAAATTTTACTTTAGAATATATACGATTCTACAACAGTGTATACACGGCCGCTGTGAGTGTTGCGTTCGGATTGGCTTAATATTAATAAATAGAATGGTTGCGACCGTTACTACGTGGTAATCCATACTTACACTGAATTGAAAAATTCATTATGTTTTAACCACAAATAATTATTATTATTTGTGGTTAAAACATAGTGAATTTTTCAATTCAGTGTAAGGCTTAATATTATATTATACAAGATGGTAGTTCTCATTGTATAAATAATAATAAATAGTAAATACTGTAAATATACTATGTTTCAATCTATTAGAAAGATTGTCAAACATTAAGTTTAAGATTAAGTTTAAACGTTTAAATATTGGAAATTTTACACAATATACTCAGGGTGTTAAACATTTATTACGACAAACATTCAAAAGGTTGATCCCTGGGCAATATTTTGTCCTTTGATGATTTTTAAAAGATACATGGTGAACACCCTTTTTAATATTTTTAAAATGATTAATGTAGCCGAAATAAAAATATCTCGTACTCGACTCGGTTTAAAGAGTACAAAAAACTTAAAAAGTGTATTGTCAGCTTTTAACAAAATGGTAATTACTAATAACGGCTTTTATCCCGCAAGTGCACACATCGAGTAGAAATAAAGTTAAAACGTCGGTTTCATTTGAATACGTCTCGTTATTGATCATTTGGCATCTGTCGAATTTCTTGAGACTGAGTGACGTTTAGCTGTTTGACGTTAATGTTCTATTATTTAATAGTTAAACTTTTGTTAATGAATTCATCATGAATTGCTATACGAACACCTATGTGAATGACATGCATTTCATTTGTGGACTTGTTGATAGCAAATTATTACAAGCTAGACGGCTGTACATTAAACGATTTCCTAACCGTAATGTTCCTGATAGAAAAATCTTCCAAAGTATTCATCCACGTCTTCATGAAATAGGCACATTAAAACGACGTGGAGTACCTGGAAGGTCATTTACAGTAAGAACGGTATAAGTGGAATAGCATGTGCTGGACACGATAGAGGAAGATTCAGGTACTTCTACTCGAAAAAATGCAAATACCTTTAAAATTTAAATAATGGGGCTGATTTTTTTTAGAGACTATTTGTTATACCCATATTACAGAGGACGTGTTCAGGTACCTCTTTCTGCTGAATTTCTTCGACGTATTGCTTTCTGTCAATTGCTTTTGAATATATTGATTCAAATTCCTTAACTAGTGATGCTGATTCATTTAATAAGATATTTTCATAATAACCATGTGTGGGTTGAAAAAATCACATGAGATATTTAAAGATCTTTTTCAAAATCACTTCTCTTTAAACGTTTGGATTTGAATTGTGGATGACTGGCTAGTAGGTCTGGTATTTCTATCAGGAAGACTTACTGGCGAGGTGTATCGCAGCATTTTAGAACAATCTCTACCTCAGTATCTGGAATGAGCAGGCCTTCACTCACAGCCTACTCAATTCCCGGACCTAAACCCCCTGGATTGTTTCCTATGGGATTATCTACAGTCATTCGTTTACACTATTCCATTGGCAAATATTCAACAGATTTTGTATATTAAGAAGCTTTATATGTAATTTCAGGTAATAAAGTGTTCAAAAATCAAAGGACAAAGTAATCTTAGAATAGTTCAGGAAATAACTCTGTATATAAACAAGGCAAGTTGATTCATCAAAATAACAACACTATTGACATAATTGTTGATCTCTTGCTAATTATTTAAAAGGTTATTCTCTAATTCGTACTAGATTTAGCCTACGACAAAAATTGATCGGTTTGATCCTCTACTTGTTCTTACACTAATTATTGGTCTTTTTGTAACCTTATTTCAAAGACTTACGTATTTGCTATCACAATTTAGGTAATTAAAAAGGATAGGAGTGTATAGAATCTACTTTTTAACAAATCTGGTTTATTTGTTTGTTAGCGATATGTTTTGGTAAATTATAATACCTTACTGAATATAATGATATTTTATTGATAAACAATCGAGCCAAAATGGGGGTCTGCTTCCAACTGCTCCAGAGCCCAGTCAGCGAACGCCCGACGCTGTCTGTGGTCGTTTATCTTGAGCTCCTGGGTCAATTGGATTTTGTACGGGTGCAGACCCAAATCCAGATGCAAAATTCTGCGAGTTGATGTCTCCGAAAGGCCAAGTTCCTGTGCCTCGGGTTCTCGCGCACACTCTCACGGACAGCAGCGATATTTTCGTTCGATCGGGCGTTTCGTCGACGTGTCAGTGTTGGCTGGTTGTTTACTGAACCAGTCGACTCGAATTTGCCCACCAATCGACGGATA